>JAWPHD010017352.1:0-45004 GCA_037043455.1 Cyrtodaria siliqua | reverse complement strand
AGTTGGGCTAGTGGAAACCATCCCTAAAATGCTTAAAAAAGCTATCTTTATTGGGTTAGTTGGTGTGTGTCTCTACTGATAGGCCCTTGCCTACATGAACGAGAGGCAGGTCTCTGCATTGGTGTGTGTCTGGTTTGAGTGACAATTTTCTTATTAACAACTTCAGCTATAAAAAGAAGGAAATTAATTTCCAACATATAATGAACAATTCAACATGAGATGTTCAACATAATTGCACTGAGTTCATTTATCCACTGTACAAAGTAAATTTTCCCACTGAGTGAAATATTGCTGAAACTTAAGGCTTCAACAAAATAAAATTGAAATAAATTAGTTTTTAAATGTGAATATTGATTCAATTAAAACGTATTCATTGTGCAATACCAATTTGTGGACACCTCGAAATGTTCAGTAAAACTACAATCACTTGTGTGTTTGTATATTCAATATATTGTGATTTTTTTTTATACATGTAAATAGTGCATTATTGGACAGTTGTGTGTGTTATACACCATACAGCTTTTACAGGATTAAATTCATATGATTTATTGCAGTGGAAACTTTGCCAAATCACATGATAAATGGAATAAAGTCCAAATGGTTGAATTATGTGCATGATTTGGCAAAGTTTAATCTCCAAAACGTAAGGGAAAACATAAATTTATCTCTTATAATTCTAACAATTTATGTATTTTTGGGTTAAAATGCATAAAACCTAACTTTATAATCAAAAGGTTGAATTCTTTCTATGACCACTGATAATACAGGCAACATTACATCATCAAACATCCGAGACATCGGGGAATTTATCCAAGTATGAATAACAATCACGAGATGGAAAGTTCATGTAACATTTATAATTGGAATTAATAAAGATATCCCAATAGTATAATTACCAAATAATTTTGAATTGACAAAAAAATACCTGCTTTAAGCACAATGATGTGAAAAATTACATGATATTCATTTTGTTACTTTGGAATTTAGAAATAGGTACAAAAAGTTGAAGTTTGTGTAACTGATAAACACCAACCAGTGTGCTCATAAAACATCAACCTAAAGGCAAAGGATATATTAAAGATGAATGGCAAACCCTTTTTGTAGTATTATCAATTAACAAATTTAACACTTAAACATCATATGAACATTTCTTGATAGTCTCAGAGAACAACATCTATTGAAAACCACCACTAAATTGTATATAAAGATAAGTATTATTTGCTTGACGTAGATACTGCTTTTACCACTGCATGACTGCATGGGGAAATGAGGTAAATCTGAATTGTATAGCTGCACAACTATTGCTGGATAATTGACATGTCGCCAGTACTTAGATATCTCCGCCCTATTGTTGATGTCGGAGTATATTGACAATAGTTTATATAACATAGTTTCACATGTTTATACACGTGCTGTTGTTTGTCGGACGTATCGTTCTGGTTTGATTGGTTGAAATGGATAAATGATTAATAACTGGCGACATGTTAATTACCTGTGGATTTATTTACTTGTTCAAAGTTTTCTACGTCATCAAATAAAATCTTATTCTCACTTTTCACAGATATTGCAAATTATCTATTGTTGTGTATTGATTTCGATTTAAATAAACATAAACATGTTCATCAAACAAAACATGGCCGGAGAACTTTAAGCTGAAGGATTCTACAATATTCACTTTGAGACCTTTAAAATGGCAAACACTTCAGACAAAAACTTTGCCTATGACTTATTATATCTCCCCTAATAATAGCACCTCCCTGACAGAAGCGCCGACCACCCCAACTTTTTTATAAACTGACTACATTTTTGATCTTTTGTAACCAAAAATAACAGCCGATATTTTGTATAACCTTTATAACAATATTTTTTTTTTGAGAGCATCTCCTTGGCATTTTGTATAGCTCCCGGTCGATACTATTAGGGGCAATAAGGTATTTCTACAACATTCTAATATAAAGTGATAATATATAATACATTCCTACGGTGACAATGATATACTAGTACAGAATATTTTCTACAGTGATAATCATGTATATATGTAGTACCAGTACAGGATACTTCATAGTGACTCAGATTATAACGGGATACTTTTCAGTGATTCAGATTACATAAACAACGTATAGCGCTGTCACAATATGGCAGGTTATGTTTGTGATTTGTCAACCTATCGCAGGTGGGGAACAGGTCCTGCAGAAAACCACAGGATACGTTGTCAATGACAGAGTCAGTTGTTGTAGAGTTGCTGTGGGATTGATCTACTCCATTTATCGAGTTAAAATACGCTAACCATGCCAGCAAAAACCTGCAACAAATTTTACGACACACTAAAAATAGAGCCCAATAACATTTTTTTCCTTTATGTTGTGTACCATAATTTGTTAACTGACAACAAGTTACAATATTCATGTATAACTGAATACTAATTTTTAGTAGGTTTTTATTCCTACAGCATTTAATATTTCCGCAAGTAGTAAATAAATTAACAACTATTATAATACAAATTTATCAACAAATTCAAAAAATACCAAAAAGAGTAAATTTAACTTTTGATATTCTTAATCAGCTGGTTAATAAAATATAAACTTAAACATCTAAATAATATCAGTCCTCGTTTCTCATTTGCCGATCATCCTTATGTAAACGTTTATGGCAAGCCAATTGTCCAATAATTACGTGAACCCACGCTCGAAAAACTAGGATTAACGATCGATAAACTAGGTTTTTCGAACGTAAAAGCATGTTAACCTATACTTTCGAGCGAAAACATAGGATAACGTCCGTAAACCATAGTTCACGCTCGTAAACGTAGGTTCACGCTCGTAAACATAGGATAACGACCGAAATTCATAGTTCAATCGAGAAACCTAGTTTATCGAACGTAAACCATGGACCTATGTCTACGAGCGTGAACCATAATTTACGGACGTAAACCTATGTTTACAACCGTGAACTATAGTTTATGCTCATAAACTATGGTTTACGCTCGCAAACATAGGTTCACGCTTGTAAACATAGGTTCACGTTCGTAAAACCGTGTTTATCGACTTGTAACTATGCTTTCGGACCGGTATCTGTGATTTACGAGCATAGACAATCACGACCGTGAACCATAGTTTACGAATGTGAACTATAGTTTACGAGCGTGAACCTAGGTTTACGATCGTGAACCATAGTTTATGGACGTGAACCTAGATTTACGACCGTGAACCATAGTTTACAGACGTGAACCTATGTTTACGACCGTGAAACATAGTTTACGAACGTGAACCTATGTTTACGACCGTGAACTTGGGTTTACGAGCGCGAACCATAGTTTACGAACGTGAACCTAGGTTTACGTTAGATAAACTAGGTTTCTCGAACAAATCTATGATTTTCGGTCGTTATCCTATGTTCACGAGCATGTACCTATGTTCACGGTCGTAAACCCATGTTCACGGTCGTAAACCCAAGTTCACGGTCGTAAGCATAGGTTCACTTTCGTAAACTATGGTTCACGCTCGTGAACCCAGGTTCACGCCCGTAAACATAGGTTCATGCTCGTGATCTTAGGATAACGACCGAAATTCTTAGTTCAATCGAGAAACCTAGTTTATCGAACGTAAAAATGGGTTCACGAGTGTAAACTATGGTTTACGCCCGTTATCCTATGTATTCGCTCGAAAATATAAGTTAGTATTCGATAAACCTGGTTTGACGTTCGAAAAACCTAGTTTATCGATAGTTAATCCTAGTTTTTCGACCGCGAGTTCACGTAATTATTGGACAATTGGCTTGCCATAAACGTTCATATTCAACATGTCAAATTCTCATGGATATTTTAGCAAAGGTGCTACCCTGTATTCAAGAGTCACCTATAGATGCTACGCGCTTGTGCTAAATGTGTATGTAGCCAAGTAGAAAGGTTTTCTTGTTCAATCACCTATAGTTGCTAAACTCTGTGCTAAATTATATGTAGATGAGTAGAATGGTCTAAGTTCTATCACCTATAGTTGCTAAACTCTGTGCTAAATTATATGTAGATGAGTAGAATGGTCTAAGTTATATCACCTATATTGCTTAACTCTGTGCTAAATTTGTATGTAGACGAGTAGTGTGGTCTTACTGCTTCTTTATCACCAATATTCCCACCTTCTGTGCTACATTCATATGAAGCCTAGTAGAATGGTCTACTTAATCACACTCTGGTAACAACTAGAATGGTCTACTTTCTCAATCACCTATAGTTACAACGTGCTACATTTGTATATAGCCGAGTCTACTAGCACAATCACCTGTTGTTGGAACTCACAGAATATAACCCCATACACATCAGATGCCCACAGCTATACATGTTAGATTGACATAAATTTGCCGAAAATGAATAAACATTATGTGAACATAAAACCAATGCAACACTGTTGCAACCCCTTCTAAGTCAAAGCAAGTACAGCAGTGTTGCTTCGAGTCCCCGAGATAGCAGTTTTTATAATGATTCTACAGACACTGTACAGCAACCATTCACAAACACGGCATTCCTTAAAGGAACTATGCACCTACAATATCACCACTGATCAGGAATTATACAACGGACTGGTAGGAGGGGTAATACAGAAATGGGAGATAACAGTGACCTGTAAATTACCTCCCTTCTACCTGTATCAGCACTCTCTGCTGTTGTTAACCCAGTTCTGATATTAGATCTCTGTTGTGTTTATCATTGTATTGCAATTAGATGGCGTGTATTTGCAATAGTATTTCTTGCATTAATAATTATTATTTAAAACAAAATGACTTTAAACAATGACTTAAAAGGAAAATATCTGTAACTAAACAAATATTTTTCTTGATCAAATATGAAAATATTCAAACTTTCATCCTGTGCTATTCATTTGCTCTGTAGAAGGAATTTTCGTATTATTTAATTGAATATTGTTTAATGACTCATCAATACATTAAAGGTTATTTTGAGCTGCTCCAGAGAGAGAGGGAAGTGTACACAGGAATGGGGGAACTTAACCTAGCAACTTTTCCTAACAAAAGATTCCTATGGTTTTTGACATGCTCAGAGGAGACTCCAATACACAGGACTGCTGGATTTCAGTGCGTCCCCGAACCGGAAGGTGTCAAAAACAAAATCTGTGCTTCAGACAAGTTCCATTTATTGCATTTATAGAATATTACATTACTAAAAATGTGTTTACTACAGCCAGTGAAAAGAACATCCTAATACATTTCTCGACATTTGGTGTATATATTTCAGCTTTACCCAGCACTTTATTCCTGATGATAATGACATTGTGGTCCAGAATGACATTGAGTCCAGACAGAACCTATAACCCTTAACCCGCTACATATATATAATGGACTGTTCTTTCTTTGAATCAAGACCATTCCATTTATGTGACAAAGGGGTGTTTTGGAGAAAATGACTGATACATTGACATGGTAAACCCTGATCAGCCTACGAGTTACTCACAGGCTGATCTGGGTTTACAATGGACGCAAAGGCTATTATAGTCGTGCTTAGCAGGTTAAGGGTTTACTGGCCTATTCTACTTTTATGTTTCAACAGTCAAACCGTACATCACTTCAATAACATCAACAGATGCTACCCATCTTTCTGGTACCTTTATCAATACGCGAGGGTAAGGAAAATGTTTAAAACATAGAGATTATTTAACAGCTGGGATCGATTATAGGGAAATCCTTCACGAGTGGTAGACGTGTGGTTCTTTTCACGAACAAGCGCATGCGAGTGAGTGAAAAAACAAAACACGTCTACCATCAAGTGAAGGATTACCCAA
Organism: Cyrtodaria siliqua; assembly: GCA_037043455.1. NCBI lineage: Eukaryota > Metazoa > Mollusca > Bivalvia > Adapedonta > Hiatellidae > Cyrtodaria > Cyrtodaria siliqua. The sequence continues at coordinate 39,218 of JAWPHD010017352.1, read as the reverse complement.
TAATTGATCCCAGCAGTTAAATAATCTATTTATTACATTTTAAATTACGTTTTTGCAAACAAATATTCACTTTATTGAACGTTATCGGCGGATGGCGCCGACGTCAGCAACACTTTATTGACGTCACGACTCAACGTCGCAACGTTAGTTATTATTGTGTTCTGAGTTAGCAACGTTAGTTATTATTGTGTTCTGAGTAAGTTATTAATATTTAGCGATTATGAATATTCTTGCACTGAGCAATCCCGATCTTTCACGCATTGAAATGTAATAAAGTCTATTAAATCATTTTAGAAATAATTTTCATTTAGAATTTTCCATATCAGAAAGTCAATGAGTAATGCAAAAACTTAAAACAGTCGTTTTCTTCAAAACATGGAACTCAATGGCATGCATTCTCAGAATACAGTGAGTGCTATATGGGAGACATTAAATGTGTTCTCAGAACAAGGTGAGTTCTATTTTTTGCATAAAAAAAGGATATTTTGAGCGTTTGTTTTACATGTACTCATTGAGTAACGAGGCTCTTGACTTTTTGATATGGCAAATTCTAAACAAAAAATAATTTTAAAATGATTAAATAGACAGTTTTAAGTAAGTCAACCTCAACCTTGTAAGTAAAATTACGGTAAGTGGAAAGTTTAAAGATGAAATTTGGTTAACAATTTAACTTTTTACCTACGGTATATAAATTACATATCAGGGACAACAGGCATTTTTATGTAACTGGTAAAAAAACAAGAGCAATTTGTTTGAAAAAAATATAAACAGTAAAAAGTTGGTTTTAATACAAAATTCTGCTCCATCAATAGTTTTCTCAAAAGGACAAGGTATGATAAGGGGGTATTTTGGCCCCCAATATATTCAAAATACAAAAAGGAATATTTACATCTAATTTGTTGTGCATGTTGAAGTAAATTGATCATATTCTGTCTTCAAAAAATATTTTTTATTTATTTTATTTATCTAGAAGAATTGACAGGGTCTCAAAAAATGGCATTTTTGGTAATTTTGTTAGATTTTGGACCTTTCTGGTAGAGATTTTGATCCTAAACATATAGAGCGCACCTCCGAGCACAGGTAATATTTTGGCTAATGATGCATCCCTATCAAGTTACTGTTTCAACAAAAAATCATCTGTGCTCGAAGGTGCGCTCTGTATTCCCAAGACCAAAAACTGATTGAAAACTGCTGAAAATTAACAACAATTTCATTTTTTGAAAAGAAATACCTTGTTTGTGAGGCTCTTAAACTCATTTAGAGCCTTTAAACGTATTTGTAATGATTTTAATAATGATTCAGTTCATTTGTAGCTAAACTAGATATTCAACACTTGTGCATTAAAACTTTCAATATTGGGGGCCAATTTTGCTCATTATCATACCTAGTCCTTTCTATCCAAAAACGGTTATATGTGTTGAGTAAATCTAAATTTATAAATGCACCTTGAATATAATATGTTTACCAAAATATACGGATTAACTGAAGTTATCAGATGTTACATTTTCTGCTATCCCGATTCTGTTTACATCGAAAAACTCCCGTAAAAAATGCATTTCTGTCAGAAATATAATTTTATTTCACAACTGATTTTCACAACTAAGGATTTTTTTATTCACCACTCTAAAATACAGTTTCATCGATATGTAATTTATTAATCTTCTAGAAAAAACGTGCATGCCGAAAACCCACTGGCTCAATCAAGTACCTGAAACAATTTGTAAATTAAAGATCATGAAGGTTGAAAAATAAGGTACCAGAAAGAAGCTTCAGTTTCTATTACTTACAGGTTATCACCGTTCAAACTGTAATTAGACAGGAAGAAGTCAAGTTTCATGATTAATTAACTCATTATTTACAGAATACACTCTGCATTCACATGCAAAGATACTTCTTTTTTCAACCATTTCCATTCATTCGCTATTCACTAACCAGCAAATGGTCCACATTCTTATATTATTCATTCACTACCTGACAATTCACTAATCATTAATCCAGCACATGATCCTAATTATTATACTATTCATTTGTTATTCACTAATCCAGCAAATGGTCCTATTTCTTGTACTATTCATTCATTCACTAATCATTAATCCAGCACATGGTCCTAATTCTTATACTATACATTCACTAATCATTAATCCAGCACATGAAACTATTCATTCATTATTCACTAATCCAGCACAGTCATGGTCCTATTTCTTATACTATTCATTCACTAATCCAGCATATGGTCCTAATTCTTATACTATGCATTCACTATTCACTAATCCAGCACATGGTCCTAATTCTTATACTATTCATTTGCTATTCCAGCATATGGTCCTATGTCAGTATATTGCTTGCCAGTCTTTCACTGTATCCAGCACAGGTTTAACAAAGTGACCAAAATGCTAGCTGTCTGCGCTTAGCTTTTTTAAATCGAAGCAAGCAAAGCCAAAACTGCAGCATGTCAGCGGGTGCATTGCATCGGACAGGTTACTGTCATTACTAACGATTGTAATTAGTTTATAACAAACTCTGTTAAAAGATTGTTTACTTGTTTACTACAAGGTATACTGTGTTCATGATTACATTCCATGTGCAGTTAAGTAAAAGGAAGAAATACATCTTGAATATTTCTCATTTTGACATCTGTCTTCTCTCGTTCCAATCTATGTACAAATCTATTTTGCTCCTTGATGACTAGAACTTTGTGCGATTGTAGGTGTTGATGACAAATACATTTGAAGGTGTGTCGACTTCTTTAACTTGCTGGCCGGTACACGATATGTTGGTTGCCCTCTTGCTCTGCATCTCTTTCACCCTACCCTTGGTTTCGTCTCTCCCTACATACCCCTTCCTTTCCTCTAACCTCTGACTAATCAAGTTTTTCTCCCTACATCTCCTTTGTTTTCAATTTCGACCCCCTATTTCCTCCCTCCTCTCACCTTTACCGTCTTTTGAACCCCTTGCATTCTATCTCCTTATATTCTCCCATCCTCATCATTCTGTTTTCTCTCTTTCTGGTCTTAACTTTCTCATCTCTTCAACTCTAGTTGATCATTCCATTTATTTAAACTCTAAAACTCGCGCTTTTCCTCTAGCAAGAAATGTTATCACACTAGTCTTTTTAATCTGAATCCTCCAGAAGCAACACATAATGTTACAACAAGCTCAAAACATCTTCTATAATGCCTTGAATTGCAAAAAAGGTCTGCTTACTTACTTTGGTAAGTTGTTATATAGTTCGGACCCATCTTCTGTATACCGCCTTGCATTGCAAGAACCTCCGCTTAGTTACTTTGATGAGTTGTTATATATTCTGACGCATCTTTTGTATACCATTGCATTGCTAGAAAATCTGTATAGTTACTTTTGTGATTTATGATTTAGCTCTGACCTACTTTCTATTCACTGCCTTGCATGGCGCAATGCAAGAAGCCCTGCTTACTTATATTGGTGATTTGCAATATAGCTCAGACCTTTCTTCTATATACTGCCTTGCATTGCAAAAACCTCTGCATATTTGTGACATAGCTCAGTCCGATCTTCTCCCCTTGCACTGCAAAACCTCTGCTTAGTTTTTGTGGTGATTTGCGATATACATGATTGTATAGCTCAGATCTTTCTTCTATATACTGCCTTGCATTGCAAAAACCTCTGCATATTTGTGACATAGCTCAGTCTCATCTTCTCCCCTTGCACTGCAAAAACCTCTGCTTAGTTTTTGTGGTGATTTGCGATATACACAACTGCATAGCTCAACCATTCACTCAACCATTCTTCTATATATGGCGTTGCATTGCCGGAACCTGCGCTTATATATTTTGGTGATCTGCTTAGTTTCTGTGGTGATTTGCGATATACATGTATAGCTCAAACCTTTCTTCTAAATACTGCCTTGAATTGGCGGAAACCCTGCTTACTTTGGTGATTTGTAATAAAGCTTGGCTCAATTCTTTTTTCTAAATACTACCTTGTGTTGCAAGAATCTTCCCTTAGTTAGACTGGTGAATTATTATTTATCACATAACATGGCGTCTGGGAGTGAGCAAAGCCACGACTTATTTCTTGTAATACACTAGTGTAGTGTATTACAGATGCAAATGAGGACCGAATCACTGTGTTTGTATACGTTAAAACTGTTAATACCAACTGTTTTCATCGTATATCATACGGTACGTTCAGACGCCTTAATTATTTATCATTATTTGAAATCTTACTTCATAAAATGAACGTTAGTAACGTTAAATTTGGTTTAGGGTGTCGCATTATTTGTAACGCAAACGCATTTAGAACCGTGTAACGTAGCGACGTCGTGTAAACAACAAAACGACGTCATAATTGCCGCCGTTTATAAGGAAAATTGACCACATTAAAGTGAAACTATCACGTCGTAGGTGGGTTATGTGATAAACAGAATCTTACATTCGTGACTGTGTGTTATTGACTTTAATAAACTCATTGGATAAAAAGATAGGATAGCAAGAGCCTCGTATCCTATCGTTTTATCTGACTCGTTTATTAAAATCAATAATACACAGTCACTCATGTAAGATCCTCTATACAGCTCAGTCCCTCTTTACATTATTTACAAATAAGCTGGCTTAAACATCGATATGAATATTTAATTAACAGCAAAAATCTGCTTGCATGTCATATTGTTTAATCTTATCGCAATATAGTTATATTTCAACAGGATCTGTTCAATGTCTAAACATAAAGATACAAGGGTATGGGTGGGGGATGCTCCCTTAAGTAATTTACTAATCATGGCGACTTTACTAATCATGGATATTTTACTAATAGTGGCTATTTTATTAATCATGGGTGTTTTACTAATCATGAGTATTTTACTTATAAAGGGCCTTTTACTAATCATGGGTACTTTACTAATAAAGTTGTGTTTTTTTACTTATCATTGCATATTTTATTAATCATGGGTATTTTACCAATAATGGGTATTTTATTAATAATGGCTATTTTACTCATAAAGGGAATTTACTAATCATGGGTATTTTACCAATAATGGTATTTTACTAATCTTGGGTATTTTACTAATCATGGGTATTTTACTTATCATGAGTATTCTAATCATCGGTATTTTACTTACAAAGGATATTTTACTAATCATCGGTATTTTACTAATTATCAATATTTTACTAATATCAGTATTTTACTAATCATCAATATTTTACTAATCATGGGTATTTTACCAATCATATGTATTTTAATAATCATGGGTATTTTTTACTAATCATGGGTATTTTTACTAATCATGGGTATTTCTAGTTGGCAGTTGTCAGTTATGTATACTATTGTGCTGTAGTTTAAAGGGTCACACAGCAACATATTTTTCACAAATTCATACATCAAAATACTGGATAACAGAGAGAGATGAAGTTTGATATTTGATTGAGTGTAAACTATCAGGATTAGTTTTAAGAGAAAATAACAAATCATATAAAATAATTTCCTTTGGCAAAAAAACTGCTGCTTTCTGATGATTATTCTATCTGCTGGCGCCATGTTCTGCAACAAAACATTAATTACTGCTACAATTTCTGATTTATTAAAGGGACACATGGCAATAAAGCATTTATCACGCTTTAAATTAGTACCTCGATTCATTAATCCAGTATCATTTTCACTTTAAACCTGCTTGAATATATTTAAATAAAAGTAATACAAATTATTTCTTTATTTCTGTAGTTTTAAAAATATTATTGGTGCAATATAATAACCAATTGTAAATAAGCAAAACAATTTGCTTTGAACTATTCAAATAATTTTTAATAATGACAGGGCTCCGGAAATATGGTTGCCCGACGCCCTGGGCAAGTGGATTCTGGGTGCGGGCAGGGGACCTTCGTAAACCTGGTTGTCTGTCACTCGCCCGATGGATGTTTCAGCATTACTGTGAAATGTGCTGATAATTGCGTAGGAATCAACCACCCGTCGCTTTCGCCACGAGCAATTACTAATGTGTCATAAAACTGACCTGTGTTGTACATGATTGTTTAATCCTTCCCACTTAACAGTTTATCAGAATTTGACTGGCCGAGGAAGGTTTGGGGTGCCAATCTTCAATTGAAGATGCGCGGTGTTTGTATACCGTGTGAAATATACCCCCGTAAAGAGACCCTCTATACAGGAAGTAAGTCATGCGTCAGATTAGTGTGAAATACACATCAATGTGTTGTCGCTTTCCTGTCGTAGTGACACAAGGTAATCTTCTGTTCAATAATTAATAATCATGACACAATGCTTGACCTACTCCTGTATCCATATTATCCAATCAAATGACCGATGTCATCAGTCCCGCCGACACCCCCCTCCCCCTCTCGCAACAGTGGCGGAAAACACTGATATGTGCATAATGGTAACAACCTATAGCTGTGATCCTTCCTAATTTAAGGCATTAATTTTACAATAAAATCATCTAAAACATTATGACAAAAAAAAAAACAGTAATAGAAAAGTATTTAACTCAGCGCGCGGTCTCAAAAAAAAAGGCATGGTGACATAGCTTAATCTTGGGGCAAGTGACTTTTGAAATTAGGGCAAGTGACATTTTGGGCAGGATTTTGAAAATCAACTTGCCCTGGGAAAGTGGATTTTCAAAATATTTCCAGACCCCTGAAGGATTTTTCAATATTCAAGTTATTAAGAAAATTAAAACTATCTGGATGTTGCCAGTTTAATAAAAAATCGAGACTGCCATGTGTCCCTTTAACAATTGCAATTGTATCTTAGCATATTAAAACTCCCTCGCTAATAAGTTAAATTTTCTCAGTCTTGTGGCAAAGCAAATATATCTAAAATAAAATAAAGTAGGAGAAAAAAATTGATTAAATAGTACTTTAAGCTAGACATGACATATAAATATCAACCTGATACATATCATTTCATAAAGGCTTTTTAAACTTAATTGCTTAATATTTATTATGTCCTTGATTTATCTGTTTTTTTCCACATACCCTGTCAACACTGGGTTATCCAAATGAGAAGGGAGATTTTTACAAGAGACAAAATATGAGTTTGTCCGATTTTAGTCAGTAAGATAAAGCATATAAGTGTAAGTTATCTCCTTTTTATGACAGGGTGGTTATACCATGTGACTTTAATCTTAAACTTTTTTAGCCATATATGCAATTAAAATGAAACATGGTGGGTGCACTATATTCGTATGCCGATCGGGATGTGCCGGACTTAACCGGTCACGTGATAGGTACACCGAAATGTACCAAGCTATTTTATCAGGGCTAGACGGCATATGCCGATTGGATGCGCGCGCAGTCACCTGGAATGAATCGAGTGAAAATCGGGTTAAACAGGTACACTGTGGCATATAACCGGGATACCAATAAAGTGCACCCAGTATAGCCACCCTGATGGACTGGTATGCTTGTGTTGGAAAAAAAAATCAGTTAAATTGAAAAATCATGTTAAAGATATGACATAAATTTTGTAAATGAAACCTTGTAACCAAACAATGATTTGCAAAATTTTCACAAAGTTTTAAAGGCACAGTTGTACATATTTTCGAGAAGGGTAGAAGACAACAATTGATGCTAAAGGATGGTGGGGTACACCTCCGTTGGAGGCGAGTCATGCTAGCTTATAGCACCTGAAATAAGCTTTAACCCTTAACCCGCTACATATATATAATGAACTGTTCTTTCTTTGAATTAAGATCATTCCATTGATGTGACAAAGTTACTCCCAGGCTGATCTGGGTTTTCATTGGACGTAAAGGCTATTATAGTCGTGCTTAGCGAGTTAAGGGTAAAAGGATGATTTAGAATATATAGCATTTCTGTAATAGGTTAGGGGAGGGGGTTGCTCGCAACAATAATTATTCATACCTGCCAACTTCTGACAGGCCAACTAGGGAGATTAGTCCCAGAAATAGGGAGACTGGTCCCAGAAATAGGGACATTTGGGCTAGAGATATGGAGATTTGTCCAAGTAATAGGGAGACCTGGGCTATAAAGAGGGTGATATGGGCTAGAAATTGGGATATTTGCTATCAGACTGATTTTCCATTAATTACCTATATTTTTTAAAATTTAAATACACCCCTAAAATTGTCATTGGGAGTGAGACTTGGCAAGTATGGTTATCATAACAGTGGGAGACTTGGTCGGTATGATTATCATAACAGTGGGAGACTTGGCAAGTATGGTTATCATAACAGTGGGAGACTTGGCAAGTATGGTTATCATAACAGTGGGAGACTCGGCAGGTATGATTATCATAACAGTGGGAGACTTGGTCGGTATGATTATCATAACAGTGGGAGACTTGGCAAGTATGGTTATCATAACAGTCGGAGACTTGGCAAGTATGGTTATCAGAACAGTGGGAGACTTGGTAAGTATGATTATTATAACAGTGGGAGACTTGGCAAGTATGGTTATCAGAACAGTGGGAGACTTGGCAAGTATGATTATTATAACAGTGGGAGACTTGGAAAGTATGGTTATCATAACAGTGGGAGACTTGGCAAGTATGATTATTATAACAGTGGGAGACTTGGCAAGTATGGTTATCATAACAGTGGGAGACTTGGCAAGTATGGTTATCATAACAGTGGGAGACTTGGCAAGTATGATTATTATAACAGTGGGAGACTTGGCAAGTATGGTTATCATAACAGTGGGAGACTTGGCAAGTATGGTTATCATAACAGTGGGAGACTTGGCGGGTATGATTATCATAACAGTGGGAGACTTGGTGGGTATGATTATTACAACACAATATTAAATCAAGGTCTCCAGTCACCGTATCCATGACAACGTAAAGCTGATATCAAACATTATGCGTTCGTCTTACATGCCATTTGAATATATTACAATATCAAACTCAATATTTCAGACAGAGTAATAATTATGTCGGAGTCTTGAAGGAGAACTTTTCAGATTTGAGACGACGAGGATGTAATAGATCCATGACAACAACTCAGAAACGATACGATAAGGAGAATGTTTCTCATCTGTTACACGACGATAACATAACATAACCATAACAAGAAACGAACATTCGTGGCGTGCGGAGACATAATCATCTGGGTTCAAATTGGGTTCCCTACCGAATTATTAGTTTGTGTTTAAATGACAAGTGTGCTTTACAAATGTTGCATACCTATTCAATTTTTTGACTTCTACCATTCCCTAAAAAATGTTTACTGATAAGATTCAAGCCGTGTTTTAATCATTTTCCCTTCATTTAAATACAATTTCTTTACCTCCTTTTTAAGTCTCTGTAAACCAAAGGAAAACAACTTGAATTTGCAAGAAAGAGCAACAAAACCTTTTCAAATATCAGTATAAAGTAATGGTATGCAGGTGCTTCAAAGAAAGTACCATTTAATATGTGCCAGTGCAAGCTATGCACCTATCAATGTTTTCCCCTTCCGGTGGCCATATCTGGGCAATTAGACGACAATGACACTGGGGTAAGGAATTAGACAGAACAGTACCAACATGGGGATATTTGATATTGATATAACAGCTTCAACCCTGGGGAATTAAACATAAAATTTGCTCCTAGGGACGGGAAATATAATGTCTAATTTCCCTGGGTGTGCTCGCACAATCCCGGTGGGGGAAAACATTGATAGGTGAACTATTTCAACATTTCTTAAAATAAAAGGTTTGTTTCTTTTTTATACAGTATATTCCGTACAGTTGTATCTTCAACTGTCTGCATTATTGAATGTTATGAGCTGTTCAGATCACTTACATGTATTAGGTGGATAATTTGTACTATCTCTATGTGTAATCCGGACAATTATTGATATAAGATTGTTAAGGTTACACTACAGGGCCCAGTTTTATTAAACATCTTACAATAATCTGATCGTAAATCAAAATTTAAAATCGACTCCTTTTTCAACCTAAGCATTTAATGTAGACAATTATGTGTGCGCATAGTGCCTATGTCTTACACGTTAGAAATAAATGTGATTTCATTTTATTTTCTTGTAAATATGATATTTTCGTAAAGAATTTATTTAAGAAACTGACTTACAATCAAAACTGTCGCAAGTTGTTTCATGAAACGGAACCAGGTTATAATATATAATAATAGACGATATAACTCGGACAGTGTCAGCATACTGAAGTCAGGATCTACATGGATTATGCTGGCGTAGACATACATGTATGATCTCTTGAAGCTTATGGAGTGTGGTAGGCGACTATGCCACACCTATACCACATAACATGTGGGCCGCGTTAAACTGTAAAATGTGGGTCGCGCAAAACTGTGCAACATGTGGGCTGTGCAGAGCTGTGCAGGAGCTGTGCAACATGTGGGTTGTGCAAAACTTGGGTAACAAGTAGGCCATGCTAAACTTTGCAACATGTTGGCTGCGCTAAAATGTGTAACATGTGAGTCCCGCAAATCTGTTTAACATGTGTAAACACACTTTATTGTGTTACAATGTGATGCAGGCAGAAACTAGTAGTTTGAAACTCCTAGTCGTCTCATTTGTTAGTTATTAGGACACATAAGTTACATATCTGCATTTGTAAGACCTTTACTGGATAATACAAAATCATGACTTTAAGTTCTGACCAACAGTTTAGTTCTCTAGGAATCTCAATTGACTGCGAGACTACTGATAATCTGTGTTCCACCAATTCATTGAAAACTTCTCACCATGACTCAGCAAATATCAATCTCCTACCAGCTGTAAGTCAATTGAAAAATCTCCAATTATCAGTTTTGGCCAAATTTTTCTCTTCTGTCCTTTTCCCCCTGAGGCCCATTTATTTTCCTCCCATCATAATTTTCGGACAATAAGTACTTAGTATTATTCAAAAACATGACGTGCATCTAACCATGAGGCCCAAGAGAGCCTGTCAGGACACTCATAGATCTCATATTAAGAGAGAGAACTGGTATATGTATTCTGTCAATGAGATACCAAATAACCAATTATTACTGTAATCTCCGAAGGAGTCTCTGGATAGGAATGTTTTGTTTTTTTTACTATTTCCCTTGAGGATACACTCTTATTTCTCTAAACTATAGAGATTATTTAACTGCTGGGATCGATTATAGGGAAATCCTTCACGAGTGGTAGACGTGTGGTTCTTTTCATGAACGATCGCATGCGAGTGAGTGAAAAAACAAAGCACGTCTACCATCAAGTGAAGGATTACCCAATAATCGTTCCCAGTAGTTAAATAATCTATTTATTACATTTTAAATTATGTTTTTGCAAACAAATATTCGCTTTATTGAACGTTATTGGCGGATGACGTCGACGTCAGCAACACTTTGTTGACGTCACGACTCAACGTCGCAATGTTAGTTATTATTGTGTTCTAAGTTAGTTATTAATATTTAGCGATTATGAATATTCTTGCACCGAGAAATTCCGATCTTTCACGCATAGAAATGTAATAAAAACACATTTTCCAAATTATCTGCACTATCCCAAAATGTCAGAACTGGGCAGGAAAATTGCATGACCTCAAAATTGGCATGCAGCAGACTATTTACAATATTTACACACACACACACATGAAGTTTCATCACATTATCTGAAGCAGTTTTAAAGACGTTGAGATCAAATTGAAAATGTCTCGATATAAATTACTTAAAAAAAATTGCATCCAAATGATATCTGTGGTAGATAAACTATTTATTACGACAAAGTCAGGCACATCCAAGGTCTTGTTACTGCATGCATCACATATTAGTAGATAGTATTACATGTTAGTAGATAGCATCACATGTAGTAGATAGCATCACATATTTGTAGATAGTGGATATGTGTTATACTAGTTGTATGTGAAAAAATGTGCGTTAAATAATTATTTGAGCTTTCTTTCTGATTTATATACTCAGTTGCAAAAGAAAACTGGACACTTTGAAAATTTTACTTTACACCCTATCCTCTTTATCAAGCGACAGTCCCTTAATGATTCGACCTATTGAAAAACAAATGACAACATGATATTGGCAATGGAATGATAAAAACTTTGGTACCAAACATTGGAATTTGTCAATTTAATTCTTAAACATTTTTATACAATTAAATCTAAACAAAACTCAGTGTCCACTTTCTTTTGCAACTGAGCATATTTATAATATGAAAAAAACAAAACAAAACAGATCCATTAAAAAACAATTATAATTCTTCGAAACATATAATAACAAAAATAATCGTAGAAGTGCACAACACCTAAACTAGCAGTGATAAACAAACATTTAATACACATATTATTTTTTACTTAATAGATAAAGCAATGTGTAATCTCTACCCACTCCCTGGAGTAATTTGCTCCATCCCACTGCACCCCACCCAACCTTCCCCACACACCACCACCATATTTAGTACCTATCATCAAAGTAACAGAATTGGTTTTATCATTAAGGACCCTTTTTTTTTTTGTCTCATTGTAAACAACAATTATCTGCTGTTGTTTTTAACGACAGTTATTTTGCAATACTCCCAATATTTTAATATGATATTATATAAACGGAGGTAATTCATTTACTTTTATTAAGAGCAGTCTTTTTCAAATTGTTACTGAAGTTTCCCCAAATCACAAGCATTTCTTTGCTAAACATTTTAATCTAGTTACACTGAAAAAATGCAGACAGAGTGCTTCATATATATACATAGTGCAGGATGGTGTTAGATACAAAATATAAACAACATAAATGTGTACATTCTTTACAGAAAACCATTTAAAAAGTTTTGTTGCAAGCCAATATTGTATGCTTCTGTTTAACATTTATGGGGATGTGTTGTAATTCTGGTTATTCAGTTGGAGTAACTATGTCTGACAACTATGTCAGGCAACTCAATGGGAGTAACTATGTCTGACAACTATGTCAGACAACTCAAGGGGAGTAACTGTGTCTGACAACTATGTCAGACAACTCAATGGGAGTAACTATGTCTGACAACTATGTCAGACAACTCAAGGAGAGTAACTATGTCAGACAACTCAAGGGGAGTAACTTTGTCAGACAACTCAAGGGGAGGAATAACTATGCCAGACAACTCAAGGGAGTGACTACGTTTGACAACTCAAGGGAAGTAACTATGTCCTACAACTCAGTGGGAGTAACTATGGCAGACAACTCAAGGGAAGTAACTATATTTGACAACTCAAGGGGAGTAACTATGTCAGACAACTCAAGGGGAGTAACTATGTTTGACAACTCAAGGGAGTGACTATGTTTGACAACTCAATGGGAAGTAAATATGTCTGACAACTCAAGGGGAGTAACCATGTCTGACAACTCAAGGGAAGTAACTATACCAGACAACACAAGGCGAGTAACTATGGCTGACAACTCAAGGGAGTGACTGTCTGACAACTCGAGGGGAGTAACTATGTCGGATAACTCAAGGGGAGTAACTATGCCAGACAACTCAAGGGAGTGACTATGGCTGACAACTCAAGGGGAGTAACTACATCTGACAACTCAGTGGGAGTTACTATGCCAGACAACTCAAGGGAAGTAACTATACCAGACAACTCAAGGGGAGTAACTATGCCAGACAACTCAAGGGAGTGACTATGTTTGACAACTCAGTGGGAAGTAAATATGTCTGACAACTCAAGGGGAGTAACTATGTCTGACAACTCAAGGGAAGTTACTATACCAGACAACTCAAGGCGAGTAACTATGTCAGACAACTCAAGGGGAGTAACTATGCCAGACAACTCAAGGGAGTGACTATGTCTTACAACTCGAGGGGAGTAACTTTGTCTGACAACTCAAGGGGAGTAACTATGGCTGACAACTCACGGGAGTGACTATGTCTGACAACTCAAGGGAAGTAACTATACCAGACAACTCAATAGAAGTTAACCTTGTAATTGAGACTATGTTTGCGTTTCACACATTCTATTAATAGTTTGTTAGTTAATTACTTCAACTGTTAGTTAGTAAAATATAGTATGTGTGACAATGATTTCTTTGTCCAAGAGAAATACTAATCTTTCAATATCAATGTAATAAATATTAAGTAAATGTAACTTAAAGGATGGTGTTCCCCCTTTATGTGAGATATACTTTTGGTCCATATAACTTTTTCTCAGAGCTGTTCTAATAATGATTTCCCATGATGTGATCACCAATAAAATTGCATAGAAAATGGGTTGTTAACAGAATTTAAAACTGACGACATCTTTTTATTACATGTTCATTCTGTAATCTTTTTTTTCCATTAATTGTTCTGACTTGAGTTCATTTGCGCCCCACATCATTTGATATTAAAGTTTTCTCCAAAGTCCCGACATCTGGAGACAGAATCACACGAGGCAAACACGGAATACTTACTCTAGCACAAATGACACGAGTGACACGCCCACCACGATAAGATCGAGAATGTTGAAGAAACTACGACAAAACGACCCTACATGTAGCACCATTCCGTACGTTACAATCTACAAAAGGATACAGTAGTAAAATTAGTCAAAATACAATAATCTTTTTATAAATCATTGTCTTCATGTATTTTTAGGATACAATATATACCGTAAAAATAATAGTGGAAAAAACAATTTCAAGAATTAAAATATTGCTTCTCTGTCTCACTGAATGTCTACAACATAAATGCCTATGATGTATGTTTTATAGATAGAGAAGTAAAATTTATTATATATAAAACAAGTTCAGAAAAGGAAGTTTCATAACATGCGGGCTCAAGAGGAATATTGTTAATATTAGAAAATGTTGTAACATTAAACATGGGCTCAGATAATGTATTGTTGTTATATAAAACATGTGCTCAGATAATGTTGCTGTGTAAAACATGTGCTCAGATCATGTTGTGTGTGTAAAACGTGCTCAGATAATGTTGTTGTGTAAAACATGTGCTCAGATAAGGTTGTTGTATAAAGCATGGACTCAGATCATGTTGTTGTGTAAACATGTGCTCAGATAATGTTGTTGTGAAAAACATGTGCTCAGATCATGTTGTTGTGTAAAGCATGGACTCAGATCATGTTGTTGAGATCATGTTATTGTGTAAAGCATGGACTCAGATCATGTTGTTGTGTAAACGTGCTCAGATAGTTGTGTAAAGCATGAACTCTGATCATGTTGTTGTGTAAATGTGCTCAGATAATGTTATTGTGTAAAGCATGAACTCAGATAATGTTGTTGTGTAAAGCATGGACTCAGATAATGTTGTTGTGTAAAGCATGGACTCAGATAATGTTGTGAAAAACGAGCTCAGTTCATGTTGTTGTGTAAAGCATGGACTCAGATCATGTTGTTGTGTAAAACATAGACTCAGATAATGATTTTATAAACAAACAGCCCCACAAAGTGAAACAGTACAACATAGGTTTAGATAATGTTTTTAAGCAAAACACGGGCTCTGAAAATGTTGTGACCTTAACCATGGGCTTAGAGAATGTGTTCTGAGTTCATACAAGTAGTTACTTACTTTGACAATGATTTCTATTGTGAACACACTGGTGAATATATAGTCAAAGTGATTGAGAATCTGAAATGAAAAAAACATTTGCAAATAGATTAAGATTTACATGATCTTTTTTTATCAAAAGATTCCAAAAAAACTATTATTTGTAATAGAGATGTTATATATTATTATTTTACTTCAATTATGAATCCGCTGTAGGTTCGATCCCTCAGGGGCCTAGGAATCTTTATGTGAGGAAGCTATCCAGCTGGCTTGCGGAACGTCGGTGGTTCTACCCAGGTGCCCGCCTGTGCACGAAAATTGCCCGGAGGGGCACCTGGGGTCTTCCTCCACCAGTGGAAGCTGGAAAGTCGCCATATGACCTTAGCTGTTGGTGCGACTATAAAATCCAATTCAATTCAATTCAATTATGAATCCAGTCTATAACATGACATCATTAGCGTGACTTTGGTCAGACCCGGTTTCTTAATGCTAGATATTGGCTACAATTACAGTTATCGAAATGGAAGAGGAATATAATTAAAATTATTATTGTAGAATGCATTATTCTGGCTATTTATTAGAGCTGGCCCCAGTGGGAGAGATGAAGAAAAAGAGAAATAGCATGTTGAGAGAAAGAGAGAGAGAGAGTATGTGGATAGAGTAAAGAGAGAAAGACGGAAGAAAAGAGAGAAATTGGAGAGCTATAGACAGAAGAAAATAAACAGAATGTGGATAGAGTGAGAGATGGAAGAAAAGAGACAAAGCATCAAGACAGAGAAAGAGATCGAAGGAAAGAGAGATGTGAAACAATAAATACCTTGTTGACTGAGATGAAAAGGATTCAGAAAAAATAAATCTGTTTGATAGAAAAAAATGAAGGTAAAACAGTTAAGCAGAAGACAGATTTGGTTGATTAAATGGTGTTTTACGTCATTTTCAGCACATTTTAGCCTATATATGATAAATATTGATATATATTTTTTCATGGTGGAGGCAGACCATCCAATTTTTTCTGGATAGTACTGTATATCTTCTGCCATCCGTAAGAATCGGCACTTTCTCACTTAAGTCGAGTTCCCAGTGGGATTCGAACACGTAGAGAAAAGGATGAAAGCGGACTTCCTCTGTTCCTACTGGAGATTTACTTTGTTTCTATTGGAGACTTACTTTGTTCCTATTGGAGACTTACGTTATTCCTATCAGAGACTTACATTGTTCGTATCAGAGATTTACTTTGTTCCTATCAGGGACTTACTTTGTTCCTATCAGAGACATACAATGTTCCTATCGGAGATTTACTTTGTTCCTATTGGAGACTTACATTGTTCTTATCGTAAACTTACTTTGGTCCTATCAGAGACTTACATTGCTCCTATCGGAAACTTACATTGTTCCTATCGGAGACATAAAATGTTACTATCGGAGACTTACTTTGTTCCAATCAAAGACTTACATGGTTCCTATCGGAGACATAAATTGTTCCTATATGGAGACTTACAATGTTCCTATTGGAGACTTACAATGTTCCTATGGGAGATTTACTTTGTTCTTATTGAAGATTTACTTTATTCCAATTGGAGATTTACTTTATTCCTATCAGAGACTTACATTGTTTGTATCAGAGACTTACTATCAGGGACTGACTTTGTTCCAATTGGAGATGTACTGTGTTCCTATCAGAGACTTACAATGTTCCTATCGGAGACTACTTTGGTCCTATCAGAGACTACTTTGTTCCTATCGGATACTTACATTGGTCCTATCGGAGACTTACATTGGTCCTATCAGAGACTTATATATTGTTCCTATCAGAGACTTAACATTGTTCATATCAGAGACTTACTTTGTTCCTATCGGAGACTTACATTGGTCCTATCAGAGACTTATATTGTTCCTATCAGAGACTTAACATTGTTCCTATTGAATACTTACTTTGTTCCTATCGGAGACTGACATTGTTCCTATCAGATTTACATTGTTCCTATCGGAGACTTACATTGGTCCAATCAAGGACTTACATTGTTTCTATCAGAGACTTACATTGTTCCTATCAGAGAATTACATTATTCCTATCGGAGACTTACTTTGTTCCTACTGAAGACTGACATTGTGCCTATCAGAGATTTACATTGTTCCTATCGGAGACTTACTTTGTTCCTATCGGAGACTTACTTGGTTCCTATCGGAGACTTACTTTGTTCCTATCGGAGTTACTGTTTAGTGGATCCTCGGCAGCCAACATGCCACTACTGATCAGAATACAGGCCAGCACGATGTTACCGAAGTATGAGTGGTTGCAAATTAAGTGACACAACTTCCGGAACCTGCAAATAATGCATCACAAAATGTACGACCAAGTTAAAAGGAGTATTACTTAAGTTTGGGATTAAAGAAATAGAACATATATTTTAAACATGGTTTTCGTTCAGTATTTTCAGCACTATGGAGTAATGGAGCCCTAGAAAATATATTACAGAATTCAGACCAAACAGATCATATTTAAGTAAATATGTGTTTTATGCAAGAGAAAATTAGATTTAACAAGAAATATCACTGTAAGTGATAAATGCCCCAGAAGTGTCCTTTAACCTCTAAGTATGACCTTGACCTTGGATCCATGGACCTGGATTTTGTGCACGTCACGTCGTTTGGTTGTGGTGAGCACTTGTGCCAAGATATTTGAAAATCCGTCCAGGCATGCATAAGTTATTGACCGGACACAATTTGACCTTTGACCTCTAAGTGTGACCTTGACCTTGGGGCCACAGACCTGGATTTTTGTGCGCGACACATTGTCTTGCTGTGGTGAGCACTCGTGCCAAGTTATTTGAAAATCCGTCCATGAATGCCAGAGTTATTGACCGGACACAATTTGACTTTTGACCTCCAAGTGTGACCTTGACCTTGAAGACCTGGGTTTTGCGCGCAACACATTGTCTTGTTATGGTGATCACATGTGCCAAGTTATTTAAAAATCACTGCAGGGGTTACGGTCGGGACACGAAATTGCGTACGTTTTTGACCTATGAACTTCAAGTGTGACCTTGACTTTTAAGGTACGGACCTGGGTTATGCGCGCGACACATGGTCTTGTTATGGTGATCACTTGTGCCAAGCTATTTAAAAATCCCTGCAGGGGTTGTGACGTTACGGTCCGGACACGAAATTGCATACCTGTTTTTGACCTATGAACTTCAACTGTGTCCTTGACCTTTGAGGTACAGACCTGGGTTTTGCGCGCGATACATCATCTTGTTATGGTGATCACTTGTGCCAAGTAAATCAAAAATCCATGCAGGGGTTTTGAAGGTACAGTCCGGACACGAACTGCGGAATGACGGACAGACAGACAGAATCCGGACCGTGCGATTACTATATGCCCCCGAAATTTTTTCGGGGGCATAAAAATGGCTTTCTATTATTCCCTGGGGTTCACGTTTACCTAAAACTTTCTATGAAGATAAAAGAATATCAAGGGCCATTAAATACATCCGACTACACTTTTTAATTTTTTTCTCCAGTGAGCAGACTTTCTAACTTACCTGTTGGTTGGAGAAAAGACAAACAGAGAGCTGGCTGGTGGGATGGGCTTCACTTTGTTTGGTATGCGTATCTCAGACATGCGGCGAGGCCTGGCAGTGGATGACGCTGTCTGGGCATCCTCCTCATCCTCCTCTTCTAGTTCCTCATCCTCTTCTTCCTCCCCATCTTCCTCCTCTGAATGGTTATCATCCTCTGTAAGTCACAAGATTCCATGTTAAAGGTTACAATAAAAGGTCACTGAGTCTCGATACAAGAAGAAGGTTACAATAAAAGGTCACTGAGTCTCGATACAAGAAGAAGGTTACAATAAAAGTTCTCTGAGTCTCGATACAAGAAGAAGGTTACAATAAAAGGTATTGTGTCTCGATACAAGAAGAAAGGTTACAATAAAAGTTACTGTGTCTCGATACAAGAAGAAAGGTTACAATAAAAGGTATTGTGTCTCGATACAAGAAGAAAGGTTACAATAAAAGTCACTGAGTCTCGATACAAGAAGAAAGGTTACAATAAAAGGTCACCAAACTAGATACAAGAAGAAGGTTTACAATGAAAGGTCACTGAATCTCGATACAAGAAGAAAGGTTACAGTAAAAAGTCACTGAGTCTCGATACAAGAAGAAAGGTTACAGTAAAAGGTCACAGAGTCTCGATAAAAGAAGAAAGATTACAATAAAAAGTCACTGAGTCTTGATACAAGAAAAACGGTTACAGTAAAAGGTCACAGTCTCGATAAAAGAAGAAAGGTTACAGTAAAAAGTCACTGAGTCTCAATACAAGAAGAAAGGTTACAGTAAAAGGTCACTGAGTCTCGATAAAAGAAGAAAGGTTACAGTAAAAAGTCACTGAGTCCCCATACGAGAAGAAATGTTACAATAAATGGTCACTGTGTCTTGATACAAGAAGAAATGTTACAATAAAAGGTCACTGAGTCTTAATACATGAAAAAGGTTACAATAAAAGGTCACCGAGTCTCGATACAAGAAGTATTGTTACATTTGCGTTTTGATTGTGCAGGTGTGACTCTTCATCCTTTATAATTATCTCCCTCTGAGGTTGCTGTCAATACAACCTTACGGGTCACTACAGGGTTAACTGTTGAAATTCTGAATTTTGCAAAGGTATATCAGTTGTTTAATGTTCCCAAATTTTGTTTATTGGCAACGTGTTAGAGCTGTTTAACACGATTTGTGATGACTGTTGCAAAAGTCAACATTTCAATACTGGTTACATTTCTGAGGCCTTTCAGTGTTTCTGACTTTTTTCTCTCATGAATGCGTTCAAATAATACTATATGACCTCAGTTTTTGACGGTTTAATGCACACGACTGTATTTGCGGTTATCCACTATGTAATAGTCACATGTTTTTGAACGTCAGCCAATCGGATTGTAGGATTTTTGTCTAGTGCGTTAGAATTTAGGTTTGATAAAAGAAAAAAGTTTAATTGTAGTTTTGATTATGCAGGTAAATTATCTCCGTTGGAGGTTGCTGTCTGGATATGTTAACGAGACATAAAACCTAATGTCATTTTATATGCGCAGGTGTGATATGTAATGGAGTCATACAAAGAGCCCAAACTGAGAACAATATCAATATAACAGTATCTGTAGGTGGCTTACCGTCTATAGGTACATGTTGACTGTGCCGGTACATGCCTTCACCTTCAATGTTACGAGGATCGAGCCGATTTTCGTTACGCATGTGGAACTCAGACGCAGGATCTGCCAGATGACTGTGATGACTGCGACGACTGTGACGACTGAAACAATAACACAGTTTTTTTATTTTTGGATAATCATCGATTTGATCAATGTTGCATTTTCTAATGCAGATTTGCCTTTAAATATGTGATAACAGGGTGATGTCAGGCAGTCCTTGCCTGATAAAGTTGGTGATATCCGTAATCACAGAAAAACTTAACTGGACGCAGCCAATGACAATAGCTTTATATGAAAAACGGATGAGCTAAATTGGTATTTAATTACCAACATGTTTAAAATAGAAAAATGAAAAAATAAATTGTTCAGGTTATTAAACTGGTGTTGTTTTCTTTCATCAAATCCCAAACCTCTACAATTACATACCTCCGAGAGCTCCTGTTACTGGGGTGTCTACTCAGAGGTTCATCAGCATACTCCCCTATCTCAATCTTTTCCTCATCCCCATTCATGCCCACTCCCTCATCTTCCTCTACACCCTAGTACAGAAAGAATGATAAATACATGAAGAGATTTAATATAATACGTTAGTTTTGACGTCATTCACAAAACGTGGAAGTTTCATAACTACATTTACCGCACTAGTAAGGAGTTATCAATCTACGAACAGGAGAGGTGTCAACATTACTTTTCCTCATGCATCTCTGTTCATTCCTTATGTATCTTAGGAGATTCCTGATGTATCTCTGAAGATTCATGAAGTATATCTGCTTATGTATCTCTGGAGATTCCGTATGCATCTCTCGAGATTCCTTATGTATCTATGGAGATTAATTATGTATCTCTGAAGATTCTTTATGTATCTCTGTAGATTCCTTATGATGTATTTTTGATATTCCTTATGTATCTATGGAGATTATTTATGTATATATGGAGATTCCTTATGTATCTCTGGAGATTCCTTATGTATCTTTTGATATTCCTTATGTATCTATGGAGATTATTTATGTATATCTGGAGATTCCTTATGTATCTCTGGAGATTCTTTATGTATGCCTGGGTGTTCTTTATGTACCCCTGGACAGTCCTTATGTATCTCTGCTTATGTATCTTAGGAGATTCCTTATGTATCAAGAGATTCCTTATGTATCTCTGTTTATGTATCTCTGCTTATGCATCTCAGGAGATTCCTTATGTATCTCAAGAGATTCCTTATGTATCTCTGCTTATGTACCTCTAAACATTCCTTATAAATCTCAGGATATTCTATATGCATCTCAATAGATTCCTTATGAATCTTCAGAAATGACTTAATACCTATCTCTAGAGATTCCTTATGTATTTCTGGAGATTCCTTAAGTATCTCTTGAATTCCTTTAGTATCTCATGATTCTTTGGATATGTATGTTTGGTCGTTGCATGTCTTTTAAAGTGTATATTTCGTAACACACTTTTTTTGGCTTTTTTTTAATATATATTTTTAGATATTTAAAAGAGTTTTATTTATAAATGCTATAACCTATAATAAACAGAAAAGGTGTCGGCTTATCTTTTATTCATGTTTCTCGGGACATTAATTTTTTTATTTATTGTATGAATGTCTTTTATCGGAGCATAAATCTACAAAACATACCTTTTCTTGTTGTTTATTATCAGGAGATTTACTTCTAGATCGTCGTATAGATTTGTTTCTCTCTCGCTCCTCTGCCTTTTCTTCCTCTATCTCCGTCAAACTTTGAGCATCTGCCAGATTGTCAACAGCAATGGCCAAGAACACATTCAGTAGAATATCTGATCATATATGTCAAGGAAACTCCAGCGTTTAACAGATTTTTCAAAAAAATTACGATATTAATATTGTCAAATTTCACAACACAGCCATTAGCTTAGAAACATCCACGTGTTGTGTTTATAATATAACATATTATTATATACTTTACAGTGAAATAGTGGATTTTATGATTAAAATAAAACCTTATATTTTCATAATGTGAAATACCAAAAATGATGTAATGCCGCTGTTGACATTGTTGACATTATTGACGTCATTGTTTTGTCGAATTATGTTTTTTTCTGAATAAGTTCCAAGGTTGCGAGTATATAATAAATAGAATACTTGTTGGTTTGTCTTGAATATAGGATTTATTTTCATCTCGTTGCGAGAAAACTAAAATATTTTCACTCGTGCTAAAACACTCGTGAAAATATAAGTTTTCTCACTTCTCAATGAAAATAAATCCTATATTCACTCCAAATCAACAATATCCTCTATATACCTATGTCAAGGGGTCAATGCAAATCTACCGTATCTTAGTCTTTATATATAATGTAGTTACATTAATTTTGGTTTTACTCCTTCATATGTGCATATTTAATATCTACCTTAGCCAACTCACACTTGAAATACCCATAGTTTAACTGAAAATTCTAGATAAATTTAAAAATGCGATAAGAAAAACGTCCGCATAATACAGAATGCATGCAGATGGTTTTGAAATTTGCATCATTTATAAAGAATACATGAGCAGTCATGTTTTGTGATTTCCTGCCAACAACAACAGCAAACCAATACAGCTGCACCAGAGATGTACGTGACTAAGTACATGTGACTAAAACACATATGATTTATGGAAGGATACAGTTACCAACTATGAAGAGAACAACATAATACACACAAACAACAGCACCAAGTCTGTTTACCCCACCGTAGGCTCGTATACCATCATACATCACAACATTCCAGTCCTCACCAGTCAGGATCTATAAACAGAAACAAGACATAATATAGTATCTATAAATGATCTATAAATGGAAACAAGATATCAAATAGAAACAGGATATAATATAGGATCTATAAATAGAAACTGGATATCATACAGGATCTATAAATAGAAACAAGACATTATATAGTTTCTATAAATAGAAACAGGATATAATATAGTTTCATAAATGGATATCATTTAGTATCTTTAAATTAATTGCATCTATAAATAGAAACAGAATATCACATAGTATTTATGAACAGAAACACAATATCATAGGATCTATTAATAGAAACAGGATCATGAAGCAACTATAAATAGCAGGGCTTCTAAAATCGCCGGTTTATCGGTTCCCAGACCGAAATCTGTTTCTCCGGACCGTTTTTCTTTTCAAAATCTCTGTTTAAATCGGTCCCAGATATTTTATCTATCGGTCGTTAAAAAATCTACAATTGTCCTTCACACTCCTTCTAATATTCTAAAATATGCCTTGCGGCAATATTCTTTGATCCATAACACGATTGTTTGTCACTCGCTGTGCGAAAGTAGGTCAATTTGGTCAATTTGGACTAAACCATTACCGATAGTAGGGAGTTTTCTGGAAGAGTCTATAGCCTGGTAGCATGCCTTTGATGTGTGATCAGTGAAAGTATGGTGATTCCCCTGTTTGCCGGTGCTCGCTTAATACCGGGTTAGTTTGTAAAAATACCATTCCCATCATGCAATGTCAGTTTTTAAGGTCATTTGTATGCAAATGTGTTGATCTAGATTGCCGCTATGTGTCAACACAGGAAAAAATCAAAATTATTAAATATTTTTTATTTTAAAAGGAACAAAACAAATACCACCTATTTTTTTCTATATTTTTTCTCTTTTTCAGAAAAAAATAGCATGCCTGTCTCAAAATTGATCAAATTTGCTTTTTTGATGTCGTCTGCCAGTTTTAAGCTTGGCCATCTTGCTTCATAATAAATCAGGTCACGTTCCCAACTATGACCAACATCCGGTGCTAACATAAAAATATTCGAGGTGATTTATACCTATACACTGGTATACCACCATCTTTTTTTTTGTACCAGACTTGATGTGACCTATTTGAGGTGATAATTTTACAATAAAAACACTTTACAATTTGAAATTTGTTGATGGATATTAAAAGATAATAGATTATTATATCATCCTATAACACATAGTTTTAAAATGTTATATTTTCGCTTTCAACTGGATGCATTTTATGACAAGTACACCGGTATATAGATGAGCGAGCATATATCACGCGTTCTGTCGGTTCACTGAAGCGAGTGTTACCGTCTGTAATTTCTTTGATATACCGTTAGTCGTAAGGTGTTAGCCTGTTTGCTTGTGTCCGTTTGTTTTTTTAAGTGGCCAAAGCTGGGACTGAAATTTGTTTGCGTCATTAAAAAAAATATAAAATACCGAGATGTGTTAATTGTTTGTTTGATTTTTTTTCACGCGACTTCCGGTTTATTAGACACTTCCGGTTCAATTCCTCAAATGATCAACAGTTTTAATATTGAGTGAAAATTATTCATTCAGTAGAGCGAAGACATGATGTCAGTCATTAAGATGTACAAATTGTGATAAAGTAAGTAAGCAAATATAATACAAACATACATTTTAAATAGTTCTCTATATCAATGACTAAACGGAAAAAATGCATGTTGCAGCCGACATGGTATGCCGGTGGGGTACGGCGATTTTAGTGATTTTTTCAAAATAAGTGCGAGTCTTACGGCAGTAAAAAACCTGGACCGATTTGCATTTTAAAATTTTAGAAGCCCTGATAAATAGGTACAGGATATTCTATTATCCATAAACAGAAACATTCCACATAGCAAAGCATCTTTATTAGAAACATTCTACAATATATTATCTTTCAATAGAAACATACCCTGTTATAATTATAATTCGAATACAAGTGTATGATTTGTCTTGTTTGAAATATCTCATTAAAATCTAGGATACATGCTCATGATGCTCAAAGCCTTGAAATAAAATGGTAAAATTGTTGACAAATTATATGCATAGTTCACTAAATATTCCATTTAATTGGAAACATAAACTTTCTGAAAACTTATTTATACCGACAAAAATCCTATTTTTGTATAATATTTCATTCTTTTAAATCTTGTTTTGTTTTTACCAACAAATCAAATCCTAGCAGCCAATCAAATAAAATTTACCTGGAAGACAGTGAGCAGTGACTGGTAGAACGTATCAAAGTTGCTGCGAGGCGTGCCGTCTTTGAAGTTGAAACGTCCTCCGAACAACTGCATGCCAAGCAGGGCACAAATCATGATAAACAGGAAAAGCAACAACAACAAACTGGCAATGGAACGCATACTGTTTAACAATGACGCTACAAGGTTACGCAGTGACGACCAATACCTGAAATAAAAACCAACATGACGATATTGCCATAGAAATAATTAGTGAGGCACATTCAAACGTAACATGAATGTATTGATGCATATAAAATAGGTTTGTAATGCAAGATATACAAGTATAAAATAATATTTTGATTATAAAATTATCTTTTCTTTTAATAAAATTTATGAAACACTCGAAAAAATTGCCTTAATTCAAATCATTTATAAATTAAATTCTTCTTTAAACAGAATGCTAAAACTTTAGCACAAATAGTCATTTGAATTAACTATGCATTTTCTAAAATGAGTTATAGTTTGGCCCTCTGCCTTATGCCTTAAATCTGAGATTGGCCTTCTCCTTTCAAATGATTCCCATTCTATCCTAACACAGAAAAATATTAAAGTTATTTGGAAATTGTTAAACCCAAAAGATGGGTTAAAAGTTGCGGACTCTATTAAAACTTTCCTTTTCAACCATGGATATGATATATAGAGGATCTTACATGAGTACACATTCATTATTGAATTTATTAAACGATCGCGAGTTGGCAAAATGATATAATGCGAGGCTCTTGCCGAGCATTATATCATTTTTTGCTTACGAGTTTAATAAATTCAATAATGAATGAGAACGAATGTTAGATTCTATTTATTACAAAACTCACATATCAACTTTTATTGCATTTTGCCTGTCGGCGCATACTAGGCCCATTTGCATACTTATATAACTAGTGGCATATCGAAAATATAGAATGGTGTTATTCCACTCCCACACCTTAAGTTATGTGATATGGTATAATATACTGTACCTTGTAGCCTTGAAGACACGTAAAAGTCGAGCACACCTTAATACACTGACGCCCAATGGCGGCATCACGTTAGTCACTATCAAAATCACTTCAATAATACTGCATAGCACAACAAAACTATCAAAACGATTAAATAAGGAAACAAAATAGCCTTGAAAACCTAAACTGTACATCTTCAATAACATCTCCAGAGTGAATAACACAACAAAAAATATGTTGGCGATTTCTGAAACGAGAAAAAGAGATAACAGTGTGTAAGCAATGGCAGTTAAAAAAACAAAAATAAATGTTATAGTAAAGAGTATGAGAGTGGACCTTTGGAAAAGGCCGAACACGATTCATACGAAATATTGCAGTCTCGGTTTGGTTGAGACTGTTCATGAACACCTTTGAAGTGCGCTATTATCAAAGTAAGATATATATGCTTCTGAGGGAATTATTTTATCTGATAGATTTTCAATATTGTTTTATATCCTTAAAACTTTGCGCAAAAAAGATTCCCAGTTTGTAAATTGTATTCATATACACCTCTCCTTACAAAATTGACAAAAATACTTCACAAAAATGATGCATTAAACCAGAGATGTAATGAACCCGATTTGAAAACTTATGCCTTCAGATAGTAAATACTTGAAAATGACTTCTCATATACAATGGACTGTTCTTTCTTTGAATTAGACCATTCCATGTGTGTGACAAAGATGTGTTTTGGAAAAAATGACTGAACAGCAGCTGGACATTGTAAACCCTGATCAGCCTGCGAGTTTACAATGGACGCAAAGGCTATTATAGTCGTGCTTAGAGGGTTAAGGGTTAAAGGATTGCTGTCTCATATTTTGTATCGCTTGAAAAGTGCGTAATGTCGCATTATATGCAAGTTTGTTAATACGATATTAATACATACAATCTACCTGTTTGCGATTTATTATACAGGCAGTCAGTAACGGATACATCCATCAAATTAATTTGATATATCCTTAACAAACTTGCGTACTGCTTAACAAATAATTAAAGCAATGGTTTTAAAGGGACACATGGCAATCTTGATTTTTAACAAATTTACGGCATCCTGTTTTTCTACGTACCGTATTTGTCGGCGTATAGCGCGCATGCGCATATAACGCGCACCCCGACTTTGGGCCTGAAATCCTTGGAAAAAAACTTTTTTTATGTATTGTAGCGTAAACCGCGCATTAAAAACATGTGTTTTCAATTTCAGGACAGCAGAGCGCCATTTTGAAGCATTGACCAAAGAGGAAATGTAAAACGAATTTTGATTGGCTTAAACAAGCTGCATGTTAGACTGTGTTTGTTTACTCAAGTGTAAATAAACTTGTACTGTTGAGTGTACTTTTGTTGTTTACTCAAGTTTCAATAAAATAAAAAACCCACGCCCGTGTTCAACTTTTATTACGATCATATTATATTTAATATTTTGGATTGACAATTAAAACAGATTATTCTTTCGAATAAATATGTGCTAGCCCTGAAAAGGACCGTTTTGTTCTGCTAACCCTTAAAGTTTTATATATGTTTGCTTATAAAACAAATTCGAAGCGAGGTTCAGTCTCGAAATCATCAACACTACAAACAGAAGTAACTAACTATAGTAATACTATGTATCTAAATTTGTAGCATGAAACATAAAGCCTAAACCGGAAACGAAATGAAACGTATGTCGTACGTTTTTATATAAACTCAGTGAATAATTTCGAAAATCCTCTATCACTAACAATGTTCTAAGTAAAAATTCAAGAAGTTTCAATGAAAATGTCGCTCTCAGAGTTTTATATGTGCATTAGATAACTAAACTAATGCGTAACTTTTCTTTTATTAGATGTAAGAGTCTTTTATTAGACAAATCTTATCAAAAACGAAAATAATTGTGTAGTAGGGATATTCCCGAAACTGTACACTCGCCTCTGGATAAGAATAGATTCTAAAAATAGACTTTTGTGATTTGGACAAAAAAACAACTTCACGCAGTCTAAGCTGTTGCACCCTGATAATAATCAGAGAGCAAACGTATAGAGTATAAGACTGCTGTAAACCTAAACCCCAAACACTAAACCCTACTCGTAGATATTTAAAGTTCCCTAGTTAAAAATAGAAGTAAAAATTAAATTCACACCAGTAGACCGGTACTCAGTAGACAAAAGACGTCTATCCCAGTCGATCCCAGCCGAGTGTCACATGTTTGTTTAATAATTAGTTATCATTGTTTGCGGTCAGTTAACATAAACCAAACACTTCACACTTAACACGTTTTCCCAATCAAATGAACCATTGAACCAATTTAGGAATAATCATGATTCTACGTTGTCGAAATTCAGAAATTCAGAAATCAACTTTAACAAATAAGTAAGGGGGTCGTTGTTTATTAGAAATAATTATTATACATACAATTCTATTGTATTCTATTAATAAAATATGCACTAACCCAGTCTGCGGGTCCCCAGCCTCGTTTTCATTTCAAAATGCCGATAGATGTAAACAATTGTATTTTTCAACATTTCAATGGTATTTTCTCAACAATAATCAACATAAAACATGGTAAAGTTTCATTTTATTATTTTTATTGATAATAAGCATATAGCATACAACGCATTTTATTTAAACAATAGAAACAAGCCAACTTTTGTTCGATTCAATCTCTGTAGTAAACGGCCGGTCTTGCGACTTTTTGAAAACCACATAACTTCTCGTCTTGACTGAAAAAAAAAAAGTAAATCATTACTTGTTGCTTAAACCGCGCACCCCAACTTCAGCCACAGAATCTGGGGTAAAAAAGTGCGCGCTATACGCCGACAAATACGGTAAGTTGCATTTGTTCAATTTATTAATATTAATAATAAGAAATTCATAAAGCAAACTGTTTTTGCATATTATTAACTGCTGATTATATTGCACCAGTAATATATTTAGACATAGAATAAGACAAACAAATCGAGACGCTAATTTCAATGATCGATTAGGAAATAATAAATATGTACCTGTGTTTTATCGGTGAATAAAATACAGTTAGGAGTTCGGATGTGTAGAAATTAAATTTAATTACTCGCATCCGAATGACTAACTGTATTTTATTCATCGATAAATGACTATATAGCTTGCGCTGTATGATGTCAAACGTTCTCAGCTTGTTCAAGATGCTTATTAAAGTTATATGTGTACTGATGCATATGATGGGTTTATATCGGGGGTGTGCATGGTTTGGGAGCATGGCAAGTTTGTTGTAATTAACATTTTATTAAAATTACTGTTGAGTTTGTCTTCGTGACGTACATTTACCAAGTGACGTCATGTAACGTGCGCTTCCAACGGATGAAATATACGTGGGGAATTAATGGAACAGCTGTATTTTATCGTAGAATAACATACAGCTGTCTCTCTTCTTTGTGTATATGAAAGACTGCGGAGGTTGTGTTAGAATAAACAATTCAATAGTGCCGTGTGTCCTTTTAAAAGGATATACATCAACCTTAAAGCATTTATCAAGCATAAAAATCCCACTTAAATGTGGTATGATGTTGACAATAAACTTGCTCGCATATCTTAAAACAAGAGGCCCAAGAGGGCCTGTAGACGCTCTACTTGTATGATGTGATTCAAAACATAAACATGATAGAAGCCAACCCAAGAAACATGTTTCCTATATATTACTCTATGTAAACTTTGGGTTATCGTGGCGGCCATTTTGAATATTTGACGACAACGAAAAACACAAACTTGATAGAGGCCAACAACAGGAACATGCATATGATATTTAACTAGAATGGAATAAGTGGTAATATGTCGTTTGATAAATGTCCTTAAATTTAGCCATGGTGGCCATCATGGACGACTGGAGGCCCCAAAAACTCAAATCTGAGGGGGACTAACCCAAAGATCATTGTGATTAAGTTTCATCAAAATCCTTCCAGCAGTTTCAGAGAAGATGTCATTTTTAACGTTTTCCTATATAACTCTATGTAAACTTTGGGTAACTGTGGCGGCCATTTTGATAATTCGACAATAACGAAAAAACACAAACTTGATAGAGGCTAACCCAAGGAACATGTTTATGATATTACACAAGAAAGCAATAAGTGGTTTCGGAGGAGATGTTTGAAATTTCCTTAAATTTGACCCAATTTTAGACATGGCGACCATCTTGGATGACCGGCGGCCGCGAAAAACATAAATCTGAGAGGCACTATCCCAAATATCATGATGATTAAGTTTCATCAAAATCCTTCAAGAGGTTTCAAAGCAGATGTCATTTTTAACGTTTTCCTATATAACTCTATGTAAACTTTGGGTCGCTGTGGCGGCCATTTTGATTATTCGACGATAACGAAAAACACAAACTTGATAGAGGCCAACCCAAGAAACATGTATATGATATTTCACAAGAATGGAATAAGCGGTTTTGGAGGAGATGTCGTTTGAAATTTCCTTAAATTTAACCTAGTTTTAGCCATGGCGGCCATCTTGGAAGACCGGCAGCCGCAAAAAAAAAAAATCTGAGAGGGACTATCCCAAATATCATTGTGCTTAAGTTTCATCAAAATCTTTCAGGCGGTTTCAGAGAAGATGTAATTTTTAACCTCTTTCTATATAACTCTATGTAAACTTTGGGTCGCCGTGGCGGCCATTTTGATTTTTTGACGATAACGAAAAACACAAACTTGATAGAGGCTAACCCAAGGAACATGTATATGATATTTCAGTAGAATGGAATCAGTGGTTTCGGAGATGTCGTTTGAAATTTCCTTAAATTTGACCTAGTTTAAGCCATGGCGGCCATTTTGGATGACTGGCGGCCGCGAAAAACATAAATCTGAGAGGGACTATCCCAAATATCATTGTGATTAAGTTTCATCAAAATCCTTCAAGGGGTTTCAGAGCAGATGTCATTTTTAACCTTTTCCTATATAACTCTATGTAAACTTTGGGTCGCCGTGGCTGCCATTTTGATTAATCGACGATAACGAAAAACACAAACTTGACAGAGGCCAACCCAAGGAACATGTATATGATATTTCAGTAGAATGGAATAAGTGGTTTCGGAGGAGATGTTGTTTGAAATTTCCTTAAATTTGACCTAGTTTTAGCCATGGTGGCCATCTTGGATGTCTGGCGGCCGCGAAAAACATAAATCTGAGAGGGGCCCTCCCAAGTAACATTGTGATGAAGTTTCATCAAAATCCTTCAAGCTGTTTCAGAGGAGATGTCGATTTTATAAAACTGCTAACAGACGGACAGACAGACAGACGGACGGACGACGGACGAAAAGTGATCGCATAAGCCCTCCTAACAAGAAACCTGGAAATTCCACAAAAATAACATCTTCAACAAATGTCCTACTAAGTGTGTATCTTTTACAGATTGCTGTGTGTCTCTTTAATATAATTAATTGAATCGGGTTTTAGGGTGCACCAACATATGAAAGATTATATGGCGCCAAACAGGAATGAACATGCCAGGCCCACCCACAATTTACATGAAGATAAAATATGGAGAATGGGTCTAGAACCTTCTTACCTGCAGAACTGCAGAGTTGCTGCAAATTTTATAGTAGACACTCCATTTACGATGTAGTCACGTTTCCACGTTTGCGTACGGGGTGTCATGATAATGGGGAGGTTGGAGGGGTTCTACCCCTCTGAATGTGACAGAGAGTTTGCGAGATTGCAGTGGTTGTATTCTATCCTGGCAACCACATTGTGCCTCAATATAATCGTTATAATTTTCCATGAATTTTTAAGCAGATATTAGACCTTTTCGTGTAAAACTTTTACAAAATACCAGGGAAATGTCATGTTCCTTTCATAACTGTTAAAATCTTGATTAAGGAAGTTTCTTGTTTCAAACATGTTTAAAGGTCATAACATGCTGTTCTCTATTCTATGTATGAAATAAAGCTCAAATGTAAGAAATGTTCACAATGCATTTTTTAGAATATGTTTGTATTTTTCGGGGTTTAATGTCACTTTTTAAGAATATTTCAGTCATATCATGACTGTGCCTACTCGTACCAGAGAGCTCCGTGCTCAACCTGATCCATGCTGTTCATGCATGACATGATACCCCACCCAGTCACATTATACTGTCACCGGGCTGGGACGTCTAAGGAGCTAAAGAGCGGCTTATAACTAAGTACCACTTTTAAGGAGTCTACGGGTGTGACCCTGACGGAAATATCGGACTGTAATAAAAAATCCCAAATATTGACAGATATACTGTCAAATTTCCACCAGAAAATTATAAAAAAAACAGCTGTATTTTCATTAAACAGGTTTAAATAAAATATACATTTAAAACATGGTCATTGGGCAATTCTGTTTAGGATAATTTATACAGTATTTTCTTGGATAGTAACCCCACCAGGACTTCAGACAAGGTCCCGATTCTAATAAACGACTGGGCGTTAGTGGAAATTATGGTATATATGAGAAGTTACACATCGTCAGACTCACCTTGAAATTTATCCAACCACAAGGGCTGTTCATAATGCTCGGAGGTTAAAACACAAGTATTTAAAAACACCATCACTATCACTGTCCAATAAAAAGGGAGACTTTTTACAAATTTTCTACACACTCTTCTACCACGACGATTTAATTTTCGTAATCTCCGACTGAAAAAGAAAGAACATTTACCAGGGATTACTGAGAAGACTATATAAGTAGCATTCAACTGAATTTTGATTGATATTTAACGGCTGATCAAATCAATGTAGCGACACAACCAAACAAGCTCTTTTATTGAGAGTTCTGAAAAAATCTTGCAAAAAGGTGAAAGAATTATCAAAATCAGATGGAATATTGATAAATATCATTTAAAACAAAGCAAATCACTGCAATAAATGCAAACTCCTTAACTGGGCATTATTGCCATTAGTTATACATATTCCTCATACAGTTACTTTAATTTTTCCCCTATAATTGAGTAAATTTTCATATTTATCAATATTCCATATATGGTCATTTAGAACTATGATGTCATAGCTCTAAAAATGGCGGCTTCCACATCAATTTTAACAGAACCTTCAAATGATCATATCTTCTTTGTTTATCATCCTATTTTTTCACCCTTTTCCAAGTTTTCCAGAACTCTCAATAATAAAGATTGTTTGGCAGTGTCGCTATATTCCCTTTAAGTTTATTTGTAGCCACTCCCAGGATAGGAGCGATTACAGAGGAATTTAGTATCATCCTACCCTTGTTATCAAACTGATTCTTGCATACCGGATAAGGTTATCTGTGTTTTACATGGGTGATGCCTGATCTTACACATGGGGGAAGATAAAAGTCACGCGCTGATATCAATAATGACAGTTGAATGATGTCATTGTGTAAAATAAACATGCAAATAGTAGTTGGCGACGTCACTGCGCAGAATATAAATGGCATGTAACAAAAAAAATCAACTCTAGAGCATTAGACCATTCAGAAAACATTAGACAATAAACACACTGGCTGTATCAAACATAAATGAGATGGACCTATTTACTGGCAGATGTGTGCATATGTTGCCTATTTGCTTCTGAGTTATGCACCTATCAAAATGACCATACCCCGTGGATTGGGTATCAATGATGACACCAGGGTAGGGAATTAGACAGAACCCAGTATCATCAAGGAGATCTCTAACTTCTTTTCTGGGGAATTAAGACAAAAATGTTGATCCAAAGGATGGGAATTAGTGATTTGTACATCTGTCTAATTTCTCTGGGTGTGCACACGCCCCACTTACCCTACCCACTACCGCCAAACCTTACACGAGTTCTCACAATGCTCTTTATTTACTGAATTTATTAAATGCTATGATGGAACAAACTTGTTTAATAAATTCCATAATAATTAAAATGACTGATTTTTTACTGATTTTTTACTTCTCACCCAACACATAATGTCAGAAAGCGTGCCTTTACATGACTCATTAATGTTAAATTGTAACACAAGTGTACTGGGGCATATACGTTGTCATATAACATGCCTGGGCCATATTTAACATCATTGGGAAGCCATTTTACAGCGGGGACATAAAAATACGAGAGAGTTATGGGCCTTTTTCAGATGTATTCAGTGGATCATGCTGAAGATGTGTACAAAGAGTTATCAGCTAAAACTTAACGGAAAGATGAACAGACTGATAGACAGACGGACAGAAACCACTATGATATGATTCACTTGTGCGGGCATATAAAAACTAAATTGTGTATGTGTGTTTGAAGAGTGTTTACCTTTTTCTGTGCCATAACGACTGTTGTACTTCATCCACATCTATACCATCTTCTGTTTTGTCGGAGGAATCTGTCTCGCTTGTTATTTTTGCTAAAACATTAATCGGGAAACTGATATGAAATTAACCCAAACACTAAACTTTCTTCAATATTATATTATCATAGAGCTGAATGCGATTTTAGAGTACAGTTATATGCTTAACTGTGATGCTGCTATCACACAGGTATGGTAGTCACCCACTGGGTCATGAGGTTCCACATCCAGACAATGCCAACTCTGTCATCCACGCCATCAAATGTGATTTGTATATGCTGTAAATCTCATTTCAAAATCAATGTAAAATAAATATAAAAAAAAAAAAAATTCCCGGGGAGGATACACATGATTTTAGAATCTCTCTACCTTACAACATTAAACAGAATTACTCTGGTTCTTTATTGACCCTAATTAACCAAGATGTACATGACAATGCCCTTTTAATGCCTCATTGACAAACGGAGCAGCCAAGTGATCAGAAACAGACACTGTGTAACATAAAACGGCATATATATCGACAAGGTCAACACTAAGTTTCCCATTCTCAGTGCTGCCATTTATACTAGAAATCACTTTATCTGTCAATACAACTGCTGGGATGTATGGCTGACAAAGTAATTATGTACTGACCATGTCTGGCTTTCTCCACATCTTCTCCATCATCCTCGTTCTCAGGCTCCATCATTTCTGTAAACAATCAATTATGTACACTCAACAACTATAGTCACTCATTCAGTAAATCAACATTCTTTAGGGGAATATGCATTCTGCAAACATGTATGTTCAATATATAGAAATCAATCAATCAATCAATCAATCAATCAATCAATCAATCAATCAATGTAATTGACTGTAAAGAAGGAAGTACAATATGCATAAATATATCAATCAGCAATATCAATCATCGTTTTAGCGAAGACAAAAACAAATTATATTTGTTGAGAGGAGCGTAACTTTTTAAAATATTTGTACAACGGAACACAAACAAACAAAAAATCTGAGTTTAACTAAATACTCTTTTATGATTTTCAGATCATTTTCTTTCACTTGTTCAAGTATTGGGGGAACTAAATAATGACTGTCCCCTACCTGAGCCCCCAACACCCACCCCTCCCCTCCCACCAAACACCTCTGAACATTGTGTCTTACATTAGCCGATTGATTTCAAATGTCTTAGCTATACATGCAGGGTTTAACAAATTAGTAATGATTTACATAGTTCGTTTGGAGTGTGGGCCATCTGAGAGAGTGCAGATAAAATACATAATACATTTGGACAATCTGCAAAACTTATGTGCCGTTCTATACTATCCCAGATATAGCCAAGCCAGGGTTCCTGAGTAACATTTAAAAGAGAAATAATTTGAAAATAAAACATCACTGTTTATAAATGAAATAGTGTCTCTTTTTTCTTTTCTTTTTTGGGATTTTAAGAAAATATACAGTTTGAGAGTTGAAACCATAATAGTATGCGCCAGTTTTTCTAAAATTTCAATGAAAAGGAATGTTATGATTTTTGAATGCTATTCTCCCTTCATGTATGTATCATACTCATTCATATTACCATAAATTGTACTCAATTTACTATAAATGAATTGAATTGAATTGGGGTTTTACGGCGCACCAAAGAAGAAAGTTATATGGCGCCAAACAGGACATGCCAGGCTCATCCTCCATTTACATTTAGATAAAATTTGGAGAATGGGCCTAGAATCTTCTGACCTGCAGAACTGTAGAGGTGCTGCAAATTCTATTGTAGACACTCCATTTACGATGGAGCCACGTTTCCACATTTGCATATGCGGTGTCATGAAGAAAACCTTGAATGAACATGATAAAAAAATGACAAAATGAACATGAACGGGTGATGGGGTCCTACCCATCTGCCTCTAGCAGGATTTGCAGTGGTTGTATTCCACTATAAATGCCTGTATCTTCCAAATTTGTGGACAGCCTCTTTAAGTTAACTTACCGGCTTGAGTGATCCAGTCTAGATAGCCGCGAAGATCTTCTTCTAATTGCTGCTTTTCTCGTAATTTCTGAAAATCTCCTCTAGCTTTGGCTTTTTCTCTTTCTTTGGAAAATTCTCTGGAAACAACATAAAATGTAATATTAATGTTTTAGTTTAAGTTTACAGAGTTATTTCTCTCTGTTTGTGGGATATTTTTTTGATGTTTACGTCTGCTGTAATGATTGCATAGTAGTTGTGTTGCTGGTGAACAGTATACTTAACATATACCCCATTTTAAATTATCAAGCCTCTTTTACAAAAACAATAAATCGGTAGAACCGCTGGATGCGCCCCGAATAAAGGTACAATTTGAACATGTGAAATACAATCGGATGTAACATGTAGGAGGAGTTGAGCAGACAAGCTTTATATTTGAAGAACTTCAAAGTCCCTAACTTCGCAAAAAAAAATTCAATTTTTTTTAGAGCAGACATCCTATGTGCTACTTGGCATCATATTGATACTTCCTACCAAGTTTCATGAAGACTGCATGAAAAACGTAAGAGTTGAGCTGACAAAAACGCTGGACTGACATACCGACGGACAAGATGGCAACTACATGCTCCCCTGAAAAATTTGGGGAGCATAAAAAAAGAACTTTATTATTTGAAATTAGCGTTAATAGTCTCTCATCAAATTTTAGAGGTATAATATGTCGTTTTTTGACACAGAGCATGCTTACTAACATTTTAACGTTTTATTTATAACTAATTAAAATTGAATTGAATTGAATTGGGGTTTTAAGGCGCACCAACACATGAAAGGTCATATGGCGCCAAACAGGAATGAACATGCCAGGCTCATCCTCCATGTACATCGAGATAAAATATGGAGAACGGGCCTAGAACCTTCTCACCCTGAACTGCAGAGTTGCTGCAAATTCTATTGTAGATACACCATTTATGCTGGAGCCACGTTATAGTTTTTCTGTCACTGCTCTAGTGGTATGAGCGAGATGGTGCCTCAAACAATGCAGGGGTCACGATGAAGACCTTTAATGAGCATGAACAAAAAACAATAAAATGAACTTGAAATTTGGGGGGGGGGGGGGGGGGGGGGGGGGGGGGGGACGGGCGCAGGGTTCTACCCCTCTGCCTTCCCCTCCAACGGGATCTGCAGTGGCCCTATTCTTTGCCCACCTAATTAAACAAGAGGTCAATGACCTTGAAGCTCTACTGATTGATTTTGATTTCAGGAAGTAGTGACTACAAACTTGATTTTTGAAAAACTATTTTTAGCCGTGGCGGCCATCTTGAATTTCCGGCCGACCTGAAATTTTGCTAGGATCAATTAGACATCAAGAGCAACATTTCTGTGAAGTTTCATGAAAATCCGTCAAGTACTTTCAGAGGAGTAGTCGCTACAAGTTTTCATTATATAACTCTATGTAAACAAAGATGGCCACTGGCAGCCATGTTTAACGTCGAATCAAAATAATGTTCAACTCGGATAACCATCATGTCATGCTGATCATTTTAGAAAAAGTCCCATATCAATATCTCTTATAGTTTTCAAGAAGTCGTCGCTACAATCTTATTTTTTTTAAATCTATTTTTAGCCGTGGCGGCCATCTTGATTTTCCGGCTGACCTGAAATTTTGCTAGGATCAATAAGACATCAAGAGCAACATTCCTGTGAAGTTTTATGAAAATCCGTAAAGCAGTTTCAGAGGAGTAATCGCTACAAGTTTTCATTATATAACTCTATGTAAACAAAGATGGCCACTGGCAGCCATGTTTAACGTCGAATCAAAACGATTTTCGACAAGGACCAACATCATGTCATGCTGATCATTTTAGAAAAAGTCCCATATCAATATCTCTTATAGTTTTCAAGAAGTAGTCGCTACAAACTTATTTTTTAACAAGAGGTCAATGACCTTGAAGCTCTACTGATTGATTTTGATTTCAGGAAGTAGTCGCTACAGACTTGATTTTTAAAAATTTATTTTTAGTCGTGGCGCCCATCTTGAATTTCCGGCCGACCTGAAATTTTGCTAGGATCAATTAGACATCAAGGTTACATAAAACAGGTAGCCTCGATAACGTTGAAAACTATTGAGGAATTACTTTACTCAGTGCACTGGGTAAATTATTTACACGAATTTTAAACAATAGATTGTCCACGTGGGCCGAAACATATTATGTTTATGTTGAGGCTCAAGCAGGTTTCCGCAGTAAAATGGGTACTGTTGACAATTGTTTTGTTTTGCATAGTCTCATCAATCACTTTATAAATGAAGGGAAAAAATTGTATTGTTCTTTTATAGATTTTACTAAGGCATTTGATTACGTTGTTAGAGAAAATATATGGTATAAACTCATCAAAATTGGTGTTAGAGGAAAGATTGTGGACATTATCAAATCAATGTATGCAAATGTTAAG
>JAWPHD010017351.1:0-45005 GCA_037043455.1 Cyrtodaria siliqua | reverse complement strand
TAGCAGCTTCATATCGAGAGCTATTTTTAGAACAGAGCCTATTTTATGGGAGTATTATGTACATCCATCTATTGTAAAGTTATACTAGATGATGGAATGTACGGTAATGTCTGATAATGGGAGGCTTTTATCACCAAAACATTGCTTATATTACCTATACTATTTTACGTTATTAACATTAG
The DNA here is from genome assembly GCA_037043455.1 of Cyrtodaria siliqua. NCBI lineage: Eukaryota > Metazoa > Mollusca > Bivalvia > Adapedonta > Hiatellidae > Cyrtodaria > Cyrtodaria siliqua. Next base: position 44,823 of record JAWPHD010017351.1, on the reverse strand, counting down.
TACATCTGTAATTTTACATTAATTTTTGGTATAAGCTACAAGCTTCGATAATCTCCGTTCCCGAGCATCTGCTATTTCCGATAGTTTTTGTTATAAATAATACCGACGAAAAACAACAATTCGTCGGTGATCAAACTTTTCTTGAAGGAACTATATACGAAGTGGTGGTGGTGGTAAACCTAAATGTAATGCAAATGTGGGATATTCTGTAATCAGTATGTCTGAGGGAAAAAATGTTTAACTGTTAACAGACAACACTAGGTCGTGCATTTACATATCTTAACCTTCTCCTCCGCAACGAAAACTGAAAAGGAAGTCACTTAGACGTGGGCAAGTTTTTTGGTGTTTTTTTTTTTTAACTTAACGGATGATTCATAGATAATTATACAAGGATAAACGGTCGCATACGTTTATTTTAAATGGACACATTGCAATCTTGAACTATGTATCAGGCATTAAAGGGACACACGGTAATCTTAGTTTAATTCAAACATTTAAAATGTGCACCGCAAAGTATTTATCCTGCCTTTTGCATTGAATATGCCCCATCAAAAACAGCTTTCGCAAATGATATTTTTATTTCTCAACCGATTTTGAAAAGTAAAGTATTTTTATTTACCACTAAAAATGTCTGATTCACTGATATACAACATAATTATTTAGGTCCTAGATCAATTTTGTCTGAAATGTCCAAAAAACCTTTGGCTGAGACAAGCGCTCCAAACAATAATACAATTTCCAGTTTGAATTTATTCCTCATTATTGTATCACATGTTTAAAACTTTGATTGTTTCAATATATTCAACACTTAGTAAATGAAACTAATAGTTTGCTTTGAAGTATCGAAATAGTTGGTATTAATTATTTCTACAAGTAATGTAGGAAAACTAAAGGGACGCCGTCAGTCTTAATAAAATCAAGACTGCCGTGTTTCCTTTTAAATATATGAATTTATCAAATGGGAAGGTAGATTAAAGCCGAAGAATGTGTTATAGGAGATTTTTTTTTTAAAGTGAGTCAAATTTAGTCTTTGCCCAGCGTGGGTTTGTTCACTGTCGAATTCATGTCTGATGGGAAACTAAATCCCGCATTGGGGCCGATGCTGGCTGGATGGTTGTATCCGTGTCTGATGGGAAAATTAATCCTGCATTAGGGCCGATGCTGGTTGGACCTGCATTGGAGCCGATGCTGGTTGGATGGTTGTATCCGTGTCTGATGGGAAACTTAATCCTGCATTGGGACCGATGCTGGTTGGATGGTTGTATCCGTGTCTGATGGGAAACTTAATCCTGCATTTGGGTTGATGCTGGCTGGATGGTTGTGTCCGGGTCTGATGAGAAACGTAATACTGCATTGGGGCCGATGCTGGTTGAATGGTTGTATCCGTGTCTGATGGGAAACTTAATCCTGCATTGGGGCCGATGCTGGCTGGATGGCTGCATCCATGTCTGTTGGGAAACTTAATTCTGCATTGGGCCGCTGATGGCTGGATGGTTGTATCCGTGTCTGATGGAAAACTTAATCCTGCATTGGGGCCGATGCTGGTTGGACCTGCATTGGGGCCAATGCTGGTTGGATGGTTGTATCCGTGTCTGATGGGAAACTTAATACTTCATTGGGGCCGATGCCGGCTGGATGGTTGTATCCGTGACGGATGGGAAACTTAATCCTTCATTGGGGCCGATGCCGGCTGGATGGCAGTATCCGTGTCTGATGGGAAACTTAATCCTGCATTAGGGCCGATGCTGGTTGGACCTGCATTGGGGCCGATGCTGGTTGGATGATTGTATCCTTGTCTGATGGAAAACTTAATCCTGCATTAGGGTAGATGCTGGTTGGACCTGCATTGGGGCCGATGCCGGCTGGATGGCAGTATCCGTGTCTGATGGAAAACTTAATCCTGCATTAGGGCCGATGCTGTTTGGACCTGCATTGGGGCCGATGCTGGTTGGATGGTTGTATCCGTGTCTGACGGGAAACTTAATCCTACATTGGGGCCGATGCCGGCTGGATGGCAGTATCCGTGTCTGATGGGAAACTTAATCCTTCATTGGGGCCGATGCTGGTTGGATGGCTGTATCCGTGTCTGATGGGAAACTTAATCCTTCATTGGGGCCGATGCTGGTTGGATGGTTGTATCCGTGTCTGATGGGAAACTTAATCCTGCATTGGGGCCGATGCTGGCTGGATGGTTGTATCCGTGTCTGATGGGAAACTTAATCCTGCATTGGGGCCGATGCTGGCTGGATGGTTGTATCCGTAATTGATGGGAAACTTAATCCAGCATTGGGGCCGATGCTGGTTGGATGGTTGTATCCGTGTCTGATGGGAAACTTAATCCTGCATTGGGGCCGATGCTGGCTGGATGGTTGTATCCGTGTTTGATGGGAAACTTAATCCTGCATTGGGGCCGATGCTGGCTAGATGGCTGTATCCGTGTCTGATGGGAAACTTAATCCTTCATTGGGGCCGATGCTGGTTGGATGGTTGTATCCGTGTCCGATGGGAAACTTAATCCTGCATTGGGGCCGATGCTGGCTGGATGGTTGTATCCGTGTCTGATGGGAAACTTAATCCTGCATTGGGGCCGATGCTAGCTGGATGGTTGTATCCGTATCTGATGGGAAACTTAATCCAGCATTGGGGCCGATGCTGGTTGGATGGTTGTATCCGTGTCAGATGGGAAACTTAATCCTGCATTGGGGCCGATGCTGGCTGGATGGTTGTATCCGTGTTTGATGGGAAACTTAATCCTGCATTGGGGCCGATGCTGGCTAGATGGCTGTATCCGTGTCTGATGGGAAACTTAATCCTTCATTGGGACCGATGCTGGCTGGATGGTTGTATCCGGGTCTGATGGGAAACTTAATACTGCATGGGGGCCGATGCTATTTAGATGGTTGTATCCGGGTCTGATGGGAAGCTTAATTCTGCATTGGGGCCGATGGTGGCTGTATGGTTGTATCCGTGTCTGATGGGAAACTTAATCCTTCATTGGGGTGATGCTGGTTGTATGGTTGTATCCGTGTCTGATGGGAAACTTAATCCTCCATTGGGGCCGATGCTGGCTGGATGGTTGTACCCGTGTTTGATGGGAAACTTAATCCTGCATTGGGGCCGATGCTGGCTAGATGGTTGTATCCATGTCTGATGGGAAACTTAATCCTGCATTGGGGCCGATGCTGGTTGGATGGTTGTATCCGGGTCTGATGGGAAACTTAATCCTGCATTGGGGCCGATGCTGGCTAGATGGCTGTATCCGTGTCTGATGGGAAACTTAATCCTTCATTGGGACCGATGCTGGCTGGATGGTTGTATCCGAGTCTGATGGGAAACTTAATACTGCATGGGGGCCGATGCTATTTAGATGGTTGTATCCGGGTCTGATGGGAAGCTTAATTCTGCATTGGGGCCGATGCTGCTTGGATGGTTGTATCCGTGTCTGATTGGATACTTAATCCTTCATTGGGACCGATGCTGGCTGGATGGTTGTATCAATGTCTGATGGGAAACTTAATCCTGCATGGGGGCCGATGCTGGTTAGATGGTTGTATCCGTGTCTGATGGGAAACTTAATCCTGCATTGGGGCCGATGCTGGCTAGATGGCTGTATCCATGTCTGATGGGAAACTTAATCCTGCATTGGGGCCGATGCTGGTTGGATTATTGTATCCGTATCTGATGGGAAACTTAATCCTGCACTGGGGCCGATGCTGGCTGGATGGTTGTATCCGGGTCTGATGGGAAACTTAATACTGCATGGGGGCCGATGCTATTTAGATGGTTGTATCCGGGTCTGATGGGAAGCTTAATTCTGCATTGGGGCCGATGGTGGCTGGATGGTTGTATCCGGGTCTGATGGGAAACTAAATCCCGCATTGGGGCCGATGCTGGCTGGATGGTTGTATCCGTGTCTGATGGGAAAATTAATCCTGCATTAGGGCCGATGCTGGTTGGACCTGCATTGGAGCCGATGCTGGTTGGATGGTTGTATCCGTGTCTGATGGGAAACTTAATCCTGCATTGGGACCGATGCTGGTTGGATGGTTGTATCCGTGTCTGATGGGAAACTTAATCCTGCATTTGGGTTGATGCTGGCTGGATGGTTGTGTCCGGGTCTGATGAGAAACGTAATACTGCATTGGGGCCGATGCTGGTTGAATGGTTGTATCCGTGTCTGATGGGAAACTTAATCCTGCATTGGGGCCGATGCTGGCTGGATGGCTGCATCCATGTCTGTTGGGAAACTTAATTCTGCATTGGGCCGCTGATGGCTGGATGGTTGTATCCGTGTCTGATGGAAAACTTAATCCTGCATTGGGGCCGATGCTGGTTGGACCTGCATTGGGGCCAATGCTGGTTGGATGGTTGTATCCGTGTCTGATGGGAAACTTAATACTTCATTGGGGCCGATGCCGGCTGGATGGTTGTATCCGTGACGGATGGGAAACTTAATCCTTCATTGGGGCCGATGCCGGCTGGATGGCAGTATCCGTGTCTGATGGGAAACTTAATCCTGCATTAGGGCCGATGCTGGTTGGACCTGCATTGGGGCCGATGCTGGTTGGATGATTGTATCCTTGTCTGATGGAAAACTTAATCCTGCATTAGGGTAGATGCTGGTTGGACCTGCATTGGGGCCGATGCCGGCTGGATGGCAGTATCCGTGTCTGATGGAAAACTTAATCCTGCATTAGGGCCGATGCTGTTTGGACCTGCATTGGGGCCGATGCTGGTTGGATGGTTGTATCCGTGTCTGACGGGAAACTTAATCCTACATTGGGGCCGATGCCGGCTGGATGGCAGTATCCGTGTCTGATGGGAAACTTAATCCTTCATTGGGGCCGATGCTGGTTGGATGGCTGTATCCGTGTCTGATGGGAAACTTAATCCTTCATTGGGGCCGATGCTGGTTGGATGGTTGTATCCGTGTCTGATGGGAAACTTAATCCTGCATTGGGGCCGATGCTGGCTGGATGGTTGTATCCGTGTCTGATGGGAAACTTAATCCTGCATTGGGGCCGATGCTGGCTGGATGGTTGTATCCGTAATTGATGGGAAACTTAATCCAGCATTGGGGCCGATGCTGGTTGGATGGTTGTATCCGTGTCTGATGGGAAACTTAATCCTGCATTGGGGCCGATGCTGGCTGGATGGTTGTATCCGTGTTTGATGGGAAACTTAATCCTGCATTGGGGCCGATGCTGGCTAGATGGCTGTATCCGTGTCTGATGGGAAACTTAATCCTTCATTGGGGCCGATGCTGGTTGGATGGTTGTATCCGTGTCCGATGGGAAACTTAATCCTGCAGTGGGGCCGATGCTGGCTGGATGGTTGTATCCGTGTCTGATGGGAAACTTAATCCTGCATTGGGGCCGATGCTAGCTGGATGTTTGTATCCGTATCTGATGGGAAACTTAATCCAGCATTGGGGCCGATGCTGGTTGGATGGTTGTATCCGTGTCTGATGGGAAACTTAATCCTGCATTGGGGCCGATGCTGGCTGGATGGTTGTATCCGTGTTTGATGGGAAACTTAATCCTGCATTGGGGCCGATGCTGGCTAGATGGCTGTATCCGTGTCTGATGGGAAACTTAATCCTTCATTGGGACCGATGCTGGCTGGATGGTTGTATCCGGGTCTGATGGGAAACTTAATACTGCATGGGGGCCGATGCTATTTAGATGGTTGTATCCGGGTCTGATGGGAAGCTTAATTCTGCATTGGGGCCGATGGTGGCTGTATGGTTGTATCCGTGTCTGATGGGAAACTTAATCCTTCATTGGGGTGATGCTGGTTGTATGGTTGTATCCGTGTCTGATGGGAAACTTAATCCTCCATTGGGGCCGATGCTGGCTGGATGGTTGTACCCGTGTTTGATGGGAAACTTAATCCTGCATTGGGGCCGATGCTGGCTAGATGGTTGTATCCATGTCTGATGGGAAACTTAATCCTGCATTGGGGCCGATGCTGGTTGGATGGTTGTATCCGGGTCTGATGGGAAACTTAATCCTGCATTGGGGCCGATGCTGGCTAGATGGCTGTATCCGTGTCTGATGGGAAACTTAATCCTTCATTGGGACCGATGCTGGCTGGATGGTTGTATCCGAGTCTGATGGGAAACTTAATACTGCATGGGGGCCGATGCTATTTAGATGGTTGTATCCGGGTCTGATGGGAAGCTTAATTCTGCATTGGGGCCGATGCTGCTTGGATGGTTGTATCCGTGTCTGATTGGATACTTAATCCTTCATTGGGACCGATGCTGGCTGGATGGTTGTATCAATGTCTGATGGTAAAAAACTTAATCCTGCATGGGGGCCGATGCTGGTTAGATGGTTGTATCCGTGTCTGATGGGAAACTTAATCCTGCATTGGGGCCGATGCTGGCTAGATGGCTGTATCCATGTCTGATGGGAAACTTAATCCTGCATTGGGGCCGATGCTGGTTGGATTATTGTATCCGTATCTGATGGGAAACTTAATCCTGCACTGGGGCCGATGCTGGCTGGATGGTTGTATCCGGGTCTGATGGGAAACTTAGTCCTGCATTGGGGCCGATGCTGGTTGGATGGTTGTATCCGTGTCTGATGGGAAACTTAATCCTTCATTGGGGCTGATGATGGCTGGATGGTAGTATCCGTGTCTGATGGGAAACTTAATCCTGCATTGGGGCCGATGCTGGCTGGATGGTTGTATCCGTGTCGGATGGGAAATTTAATCCTGCATTGGGGCCGATGCTGGCTGGATTGTTGTATCCGTGTCTGATGGGAAACATTATCCTGCATTGGGGCCGATGCTGGTTGGATGGTTGTATCCGTGTCTGATGGGAAACTTAATCCTGCATTGGGGCCGATGCTGGCTGTATGGTTGTATCCGTGTCCGATGGGAAACTTAATCCTCCAATGGGGCCGATGCTGGTTGGATGGTTGTATCCGTGTCTGATTGTAAACTTAATCCTGCAATGGGATCGATGCTGGCTGGATGGTTGTATGCGTGTCTGACGAGAAACTTAATCCTGCATTGAGGCCGATGCTATTTGGATGGTTGTGTCCGGGTCTGATGGGAAATTTAATCCTGCATTGGGGCCGATGCTGGCTGGATGGTTGAATCCGTGTCTGATGGGAAACTTAATACAGCATTGGGGCCGATGCTGGTTGGATGGTTGTATCCGTGTCTGATGGGAAACTTAATCCTGCATTGGGGCTGCTGCTGGCTGGATGGTTGTATCCGTGTCTGATGGGAAACTTAATCCTGCAATGGGATCGATGCTGACTGAATGGTTGTATGCGTGTCTGACGAGAAACTTAATCCTGCACTGAGGCCGATGCTATTTGGATGGTTGTGTCCGGGTCTGATGGGAAATTTAATCCTGCATTGGGGCCGATGCTGGCTGGATGGTTGTATCCGTGTCTGATGGGAAACTTAATCCTGCATTGGGGCCGATGCTGGCTGGATGGTTGTATCCGTGTCTGATGGGAAACTTAATCCTGCATTGGGGCCGATGATGGCTGGATGGTTGTATCCGTATCTGATGGGAACATTAATCCAGCATTGGGGCCGATGCTGGTTGGATGGTTGTATCCGTGTCTGATGGGAAACTTAATCCTGCATTGGGGCCGATGCTGGCTGGATGGTTGTATCCGTGTTTGATGGGAAACTTAATCCTGCATTGGGGCCGATGCTGGCTGGATGGTTATATCCGTGTCTGATGGGAAACTTAATCCTGCATTGGGGCCGATGCTGGTTGGATGGTTGTATCCGTGTCTGATGGGAAACCTAATCCTGCATTGGGGCCGTTGCTGGCTGGAAGGTTGTACCCGTGTCTGATGGGAAACTTAATCCTGCATTGGGGCCGATGCTGGTTGGATGGTTGTATCCGTGTCTGATGTGAAACTTAATCCTGCATTGGGGCCGATGCTGGCTGGATGATTGTATCCGTGTCTGATGGGAAACTTAAACCTTCATTGGGGCCGATGCTGGCTGGATGGTTGTATCCGTGGCTGATAGAAAACTTAATCCTTCATTGGGGGCGATGCTGGTGGATCCGTGTCGGATGGGAAACTTATTCCTGCATTGGGGCCGATGCTGGCTGGATGGTTGTATCCGTGTCTGATGGGAAACTTAATCCTGCAGTGGGGCCGATGCTGGCTGAATGGTTGTATCCGTTTGTTTATATATATGGTTCTAGGGTGAGGACTCCAACGTTTCACATTTTATAACAAATGGGCTATTTTCCCAGAGGTGGGGACGGACCCCAGTTAAATAAAAAATATAGTCGTGTGTCCCTGCCATTCTTTCTTTGTATATGTATTTTAAGTTAGTTTGTAAGTTGTACATATTTAATCCAAATAAATGTTCGCAAATTATAATTGTTGTTGTTTTAATCGTTTTCTTTGCGATTCGATGTAATTACTATTACTAGTTTTAATATGAAGTTTTTCACGTTTTAAAACATGGACAAGCGTAAACTCCAACTTGTGCATATATACATACATCATAGCATAGCAATGGCAGAATGTTGGATGAGCTGTCAGTGTGTTAGTAGCGCCGAGTGATAACAAAACACTTGGTATAAGTACAAACCTATGGAAAGCCTCGACTGCCTTCTGTTGGCCTTGTGAGGCTTCGTTGTGTACAGTTGTATTTTGTGCAGTACGCTTTGTAAGTTGTTATGTGCATTTTGTAAGTTGCCTTGTGCATTTTGTAAGTTGTATTGTGCAAATAGTTGTCTTGTGCATTTTTTAAGTTGTCTTGTGTATTTTGTCAGTTGTCTTGTGCATTTTCTTAGTTGTCTTGTACTTTTTGTCGGTTGTCTTGTGCCTTTTCTAAGTTGTCAGGTGCAAATTGTAAGTTGTCTTGGGCATTTCTCAAGTTGTCTTGTGCATTTTGTCAGTTGTCTTGTGCATTTTCTTTTGTAAGTTGTCTTGTACCTTTTGTAAGTTGACTGGTGCAATGTTTAAGTTGTCATGTGCATGTTTTTAGTTGGCTTATGTATTTCGTAAGTTGCTATGTGCATTTTCTAAGTTTTCTCAGTTGTTATGTGCATTTTGTAAGTTTTCTTTTGCATGTTCTATATTGTCTTGTGTATTTCGTAAGTTGCTATGTGCATTTTCTAAGTTGTTATGTGCATTAGTTCAGTTGCCTTGTGCATTTTCTCAGTTGTTATGTGCATTTCGTAAGTTGTTATGTCTATTTCGATGTACAAGTTGTCTTGTGCAAACCATAGATCTACATACATATATATCCATGTGCAAACTACAAGTCGTTGTGTGCGTTAAACAGGTTGTCATTAAGTAGACGTTTTATCGGAATAAATTTTGAAGGAAACGCCGTAGAAATTTCGCCTCCAGGAGCAGACGCTTTGGTCTGCCTCTTATAAAAATTGGGCTAGATACATTATACAATAAATTCTTAGAACAGAAAAGTGAATTCAAAATGTGTAAGGGATTGTCTGACATGGAAACTTAAAAATAAAACTTAAAATATGTTTGTTTTAAACAAATAACACGTTAATATTTTTTTAAATATATTTTTTTAATTTATTATTATTATTATTTGTTAGTTCCCAACACTGATGGTGGAACAGGGGGTGGTCTTCTCCCTCCTCCCTCTCCCATTTCCCCCTTCTCTCCCTTCTCCCCTACCTATCTCCCTTCTCCGTCCGCTTTTCTCTCTTCTTCCTCAGAGTACCGATAGAACGTGTACAGCAGACAAGATAATGGTCGATAATAGGTCCAAGTTCTTTATTTTAAGATCGTTAAATGTTCAATTAAGAATTTTGATAGGATATATACAGATTAGTTTAGCCCTGCAAAAGACAACTTACAAAATGCACAAGACGACTTACAAAGTATACTGCACAAAATACAATAGGCCAACAGAAAGCAGCCGAGGCTTTCCATACAAACCTACATGTTCTTTATTTTATGAAGTTTTGGGAAGAGTGTATATCGAACATATGGAAAGCAAAGAAGAATGAGGAACAAGGTCATATATAGAGAAAAATAAATGGGTATTTTCATATCACACCCTATATCGGGCCTGAGACACCAAATCCGTCCGAGAGCTTTAGCTCGAGGGATGATATGGTCGAGGGCCTGATGGTCGAGGGCCTGATAAAGGGTGTGATATGAAAATAAACATTTTTTATTATATTTATCATATACTTCAGAAATGACTTTACTGAAGTGTCAACTTCAGCTAACTTACTACGCTGTTTTCCAGGGGAAAAAAATAGATGTAATCCCATTCTGATGTGTTCAGAGTATGTCGCGTAAGTGTAGATCTACACGATATTTTTTCCATTGAATTTAAAATTGTCTAATTCAGTAAATTAATGGTCCCAAGTGGTTATTTCATCCACGGATGGTTCTTTTTCATTGAGTTTATTATACATTTGTTAAACTCTCTTTATGGTCCGTGTATTATGCCTTATTTATTTCCTTATTTTATTTCTATCTATCTATCATCTCTTTTATTTCATCTTCTTAGCATTACTAGTCAAGTCATTTCCGTTGAGCTATGGTCAAAGATGACAGCTCAACCTACACATGTAGGTCACAGGCAACTATTGATTTTGCCATAGGCCTGCATTATAGCCTTTAGGGCTACTCTGATTTCTCTATATATCGTAGCCATACATGTCACCCCATGCCTGAAACTTACATCCAAGTGACATTAAATGAGGAACTTTTTTTCATAGCGAATCCAATGAAAAGTTAGTGGTTGTGACTCCGATGTCTATCGTATATATTCAAAAAAAAAGTATTTATAGGGAAGTATGTGATAAAAGGATGTACGTGTAGCTTCCTCAATAGTGTGGTTGTCCTTTTTACTTACATACTACTTTGGTGTAGTCCCTTCTGAATCATTAAGTTGTTGTCTTTACCGAGCTATGTGTCTTAAGCATGATGATATGGTCTCTACCGAGCTATGTTGATATAGTGTCTACCGGGCTATGTTGATATAGTGTCTACCGGGCTATATTGACATAGTGTCTACCGGGCTATGTTGATATAGTGTCTACCGGCCTATATTGATATAGTGTCTACCGGGCTAAATTGATATAGTGTCTACCGGGCTATATTGATATAGTGTCTACCGGGCTAAATTGATATAGTGTCTACCGGGCTAAATAGATATAGTGTCTACCGGGCTATATTGATATAGTGTCTACCGGGCTATATTGATATAGTGTCTACCGGGCTATATTGATATAGTGTCTACCGGGCTATATTGATATAGTGTCTACCGGGCTATATTGATATAGTGTCTACCGGGCTAAATTGATATAGTGTCTACCGGGCTAAATAGATATAGTGTCTACCGGGCTATATTGATATAGTGTCTACCGAGCTATGTTGATATAGTGTCTACCGGATTGAATTGATATAGTGTCTACCGGGCTAAATTGATATAGTGTCTACCGGCCTATATTGATATAGTGTCTACCGGCCTATATTGATATAGTGTCTACCGAGCTAAATTGATATAGTGTCTACCGGCCTATGTTGATATAGTGTCTACCGGGCTGTGTTGATATAGTGTCTACCGGCCTATGTTGATACAGTGTCTACCGGGCTAAATTGATATAGTGTCTACCGGCCTATATTGATATAGTGTCTACCGGGCTAAATTGATATAGTGTCTACCGGGCTATATTGATATAGTGTCTACCGGGCTAAATTGATATAGTGTCTACCGGGCTAAATAGATATAGTGTCTACCGGGCTATATTGATATAGTGTCTACCGGGCTATATTGATATAGTGTCTACCGGGCTTAATTGATACAGTGTCTACCGAGCTTAATTGATACAGTGTCTACCGGGCTAAATTGATATAGTGTCTACCGAGCTAAATTGATATAGTGTCTACCGGGCTTAATTGATACAGTGTCTACCGGGCTAAATTGATATAGTGTCTACCGGGCTATATTGATATAGTGTCTACCGGGCTAAATTGATACAGTGTCTACCGGGCTAAATTGATATAGTGTCTACCGGGCTATATTGATATAGTGTCTACCGGGCTAAATTGATACAGTGTCTACCGGGCTAAATTGATATAGTGTCTACCGAGCTTAATTGATACAGTGTCTACCGGGCTAAATTGATATAGTGTCTACCGAGCTAAATTGATATAGTGTCTACCGGGCTTAATTGATACAGTGTCTACCGGGCTAAATTGATATAGTGTCTACCGAGCTAAATTGATATAGTGTCTACCGGGCTTAATTGATACAGTGTCTACCGGGCTAAATTGATATAGTGTCTACCGGGCTATATTGATATAGTGTCTACCGGGCTAAATTGATACAGTGTCTACCGGGCTAAATTGATATAGTGTCTACCGGGCTATATTGATATAGTGTCTACCGGGCTAAATTGATACAGTGTCTACCGGGCTAAATTGATATAGTGTCTACCGGGCTATATTGATATAGTGTCTACCGGGCTATATTGATATAGTGTCTACCGGGCTAAATTGATACAGTGTCTACCGGGATAAATTGATACAGTGTCTACCGGGATAAATTGATACAGTGTCTACCTGGCTATATTGATACAGTGTCTACCGAGCTATATTGATATAGTGTCTACCGAGCTATGTTGATACAGTTTCTACCGGGCTATATTGATATAGTGTCTACCGGGCTATGTTGATATAGTGTCTACCGGGCTATATTGATATAGTGTCTACCGGGCTATATTGATATAGTGTCTACCGGGCTAAATTGATACAGTGTCTACCGGGCTATATTGATACAGTGTCTACCGAGCTATATTGATATAGTGTCTACCGGGCTAAATTGATATAGTGTCTACCGGGCTAAATTGATACAGTGTCTACCGGGCTATATTGATACAGTGTCTACCGAGCTATATTGATATAGTGTCTACCGGGCTATATTGATATAGTGTCTACCGGGCTAAATTGATATAGTGTCTACCGGGCTAAATTGATATAGTGTCTACCGGGCTAAATAGATATAGTGTCTACCGGGCTATATTGATATAGTGTCTACCGGGCTATATTGATATAGTGTCTACCGGCCTATATTCATATAGTGTCTACCGGCCTATATTGATATAGTGTCTACCGGGCTATATTGATATAGTGTCTACCGGGCTAAATTGATATAGTGTCTACCGGCCTATATTGATATAGTGTCTACCGGGCTAAATTGATATAGTGTCTACCGGGCTAAATTGATATAGTGTCTACCGGGCTATATTGATATAGTGTCTACCGGGCTATATTGATATAGTGTCTACCGGGCTAAATAGATATAGTGTCTACCGGGCTAATTTGATATAGTGTCTACCGGGCTATGTTGATATAGTGTCTACCGGGCTATGTTGATATAGTGTCTACCGGGCTAAATTGATATAGTGTCTACCGGCCTATATTGATATAGTGTCTACCGGGCTAAATTGATATAGTGTCTACCGGGCTAAATTGATATAGTGTCTACCGGGCTATATTGATATAGTGTCTACCGGGCTAAATAGATATAGTGTCTACCGGGCTAATTTGATATAGTGTCTACCGGGCTATGTTGATATAGTGTCTACCGGGCTAAATTGATATAGTGTCTACCGGGCTATATTGATATAGTGTCTACCGAGCTTAATTGATATAGTGTCTACCGAGCTTAATTGATATAGTGTCTACCGGGCTATATTGATATAGTGTCTACCGAGCTTAATTGATATAGTGTCTACCGAGCTATATTGATATAGTGTCTACCGGGCTAATTTGATATAGTGTCTACCGGGCTATGTTGATATAGTGTCTACCGGGCTATGTTGATATAGTGTCTACCGGGCTAAATTGATATAGTGTCTACCGGCCTATATTGATATAGTGTCTACCGGGCTAAATTGATATAGTGTCTACCGGGCTAAATTGATATAGTGTCTACCGGGCTATATTGATATAGTGTCTACCGGGCTAAATAGATATAGTGTCTACCGGGCTAATTTGATATAGTGTCTACCGGGCTATGTTGATATAGTGTCTACCGGGCTAAATTGATATAGTGTCTACCGGGCTATATTGATACAGTGTCTACCGAGCTTAATTGATATAGTGTCTACCGGGCTATATTGATATAGTGTCTACCGAGCTTAATTGATATAGTGTCTACCGAGCTATATTGATATAGTGTCTACCGGGCTATATTGATATAGTGTCTACCGAGCTTAATTGATATAGTGTCTACCGAGCTATATTGATAAAGTGTCTACAGGGCTATATTGATATAGTGTCTACCGAGCTATGTTGATATAGTGTCTACCGGGCTATATTGATATAGTGTCTACCGGGCTAAATTGATATAGTGTCTACCGGCCTATATTGATATAGTGTCTACCGGCCTATATTGATATAGTGTCTACCGGGCTATGTTGATATAGTGTCTACCGGGCTAAATAGATATAGTGTCTACCGGGCTATATTGATACAGTGTCTACCGAGCTTAATTGATATAGTGTCTACCGGGCTATATTGATATAGTGTCTACCGAGCTTAATTGATATAGTGTCTACCGAGCTATATTGATATAGTGTCTACCGGGCTATATTGATATAGTGTCTACCGGGCTATATTGATATAGTGTCTACCGGGCTAAATTGATATAGTGTCTACCGGGCTAATTTGATATAGTGTCTACCGGGCTATATTGATATAGTGTCTACCGGGCTAAATTGATATAGTGTCTACCGGGCTAATTTGATATAGTGTCTACCGGGCTATATTGATATAGTGTCTACCGGGCTAAATTGATATAGTGTCTACCGAGCTATATTGATATAGTGTCTACCGGGCTATATTGATATAGTGTCTACCGGGCTATATTGATATAGTGTCTACCGGGCTATATTGATATAGTGTCTACCGGGCTAAATTGATATAGTGTCTACCGAGCTATATTGATATAGTGTCTACCGGGCTAATTTGATATAGTGTCTACCGGGCTATATTGATATAGTGTCTACCGGGCTAAATTGATATAGTGTCTACCGGGCTAATTTGATATAGTGTCTACCGGGCTATATTGATATAGTGTCTACCGGGCTAAATTGATATAGTGTCTACCGAGCTATATTGATATAGTGTCTACCGGGCTATATTGATATAGTGTCTACCGGGCTATGTTGATATAGTGTCTACCGGGCTATGTTGATATAGTGTCTACCGGGCTAAATTGATATAGTGTCTACCGGGCTAAATTGATATAGTGTCTACCGGGCTATATTGATATAGTGTCTACCGGGCTAAATTGATATAGTGTCTACCGGGCTATATTGATATAGTGTCTACCGGGCTAAATTGATATAGTGTCTACCGGCCTATATTGATATAGTGTCTACCGGGCTAAATTGATATAGTGTCTACCGGCCTATATTGATATAGTGTCTACCGGGCTATGTTGATATAGTGTCTACCGGGCTATGTTGATATAGTGTCTACCGGGCTATGTTGATATAGTGTCTACCGGGCTAAATAGATATAGTGTCTACCGGGCTATATTGATACAGTGTCTACCGAGCTTAATTGATATAGTGTCTACCGGGCTATATTGATATAGTGTCTACCGGGCTATATTGATATAGTGTCTACCGGGCTATATTGATATAGTGTCTACCGGGCTAAATAGATATAGTGTCTACCGGGCTATGTTGATATAGTGTCTACCGGGCTAAATAGATATAGTGTCTACCGGGCTATATTGATATAGTGTCTACCGGGCTATATTGATATAGTGTCTACCGGGCTAAATAGATATAGTGTCTACCGGGCTATGTTGATATAGTGTCTACCGGGCTATGTTGATATAGTGTCTACCGGGCTAAATTGATATAGTGTCTACCGGGCTATGTTGATATAGTGTCTACCGGGCTATGTTGATATAGTGTCTACCGGGCTAAATTGATATAGTGTCTACCGGGCTATGTTGATATAGTGTCTACCGGGCTAAATTGATAAATTGATATAGTGTCTACCGGGCTATATTGATATAGTGTCTACCGGGCTAAATAGATATAGTGTCTACCGGCCTATATTGATATAGTGTCTACCGGGCTAATTTGATATAGTGTCTACCGGGCTATATTGATATAGTGTCTACCGAGCTAAATTGATATAGTGTCTACCGAGCTATATTGATATAGTGTCTACCGGGCTATATTGATATAGTGTCTACCGGGCTAAATTGATATAGTGTCTACCGAGCTATATTGATATAGTGTCTACCGGGCTATATTGATATAGTATCTACCGGATTAAATTGATATAGTGTCTACCGGGCTAAATTGATATAGTGTCTACCGGCCTATATTGATATAGTGTCTACCGGATTAAATTGATATGGTGTCTCCTGGGCTAAATTGATATAGTGTCTACCGGCCTATATTGATATAGTGTCTACCGGATTAAATTGATATGGTGTCTCCTGGGCTAAATTGATATAGTGTCTACCGGCCTATATTGATATAGTGTCTACCGGATTAAATTGATATGGTGTCTACCGGGCTAAATTGATACAGTGTCTACCGAGCTATATTGATATAGTGTCTACCGGCCTATATTGATATAGTGTCTACCGGATTAAATTGATACAGTGTCTACCGGGCTAAATTGATATAGTGTCTACCGAGCTATCTACCGGGCTATGTTGATATAGTGTCTACCGCCTTATATTGATATAGTGTCTACCGGCCTATATTGATATAGTGTCTACCGGGCTAAATTGATATAGTGTCTACCGGATTAAATTGATATAGTGTCTACCGGGCTATATTGATATAGTGTCTACCGGGCTAAATTGATATAGTGTCTACCGGATTAAATTGATATAGTGTCTACCGGGCTAAATTGATATAGTGTCTACCGGCCTATATTGATATAGTGTCTACCGGATTAAATTGATATGGTGTCTACCGGGCTAAATTGATATAGTGTCTACCGAGCTATCTACCGGGCTATGTTGATATAGTGTCTACCGCCTTATATTGATATAGTGTCTACCGGCCTATATTGATATAGTGTCTACCGGGCTAAATTGATATAGTGTCTACCGGATTAAATTGATATAGTGTCTACCGGGCTAAATTGATATAGTGTCTACCGGCCTATATTGATATAGTTTCTACCGACTTATGTTGATATAGTGTCTCCTGGGCTAAATTGATATAGTGTCTACCGGCCTATATTGATATAGTGTCTACCGGATTAAATTGATATGGTGTCTACCGGGCTAAATTGATACAGTGTCTACCGAGCTATATTGATATAGTGTCTACCGAGCTATGTTGATACAGTTTCTACCGGGCTATATTGATATAGTGTCTACCGAGCTATGTTGATATAGTGTCTACCGGGCTATATTCATATATTGAGTGTCTACTGGGCTAAATAGATATAGTGCCTACCGGCCTATATTGATATAGTGTCTACCGGATTAAATTGATATAGTGTCTACCGGGCTAAATTGATATAGTATCTACCGGATTAAATTGATACAGTGTCTACCGGGCTAAATTGATATAGTGTCTACCGGGCTAAATTGATACAGTGTCTACCGGGCTATATTGATATATAGTCCACTCAGCCTGTGAAATTTTACCATTCAACATCAAACAAATTGCAACAGAAATGATTTACTGATTTTCTGATAGTGACATATATTGCGAAAAATCACAAAAAAGTCTAGAAAAATCTAGATAGGGGAAATATGTTTTTTATAGCTCCTATATTTACGCTTTTCATAAAACAACACCAGATGTAGAGTTATTTGTAGCTGCTGCATTTTATTTGGAATGCATTTTATTTAATGATGTATTACACTATTAAGACCTTAATTAATCATAACAATTACATCTTTGAACAATTACAAAATAAATGTATATTTTAACGCTGTTTGTTGAAAAGTGCATATTGAATTACCCCACCCACTGAAATCACAATAGAGAAATTGCATATCAAAGGTAATGCTATGTTATATGCATTTCTTGTCACAGTTTAAGACAAATACTCAAATTAAGATTGATGATGAAGTGTTGGGTTAATATATTGGCCTCTATATGGTAGCCGTCGGCATCGTCGACAGCTATTAATAGCCCATTGCTAGCATCATTCCTTGATAATTATTTTTGGAAGAGTGAAAGGTAAATACTTAAGATTTATGATGAAGCGCCGGGTGTTGGGGTGGGGGTGGGGTGTGTGAGTGGAGAGCGGATAATATATTGACCACTATATTGTAGCTGTCGGCAATGGTTTATTAATCCATTGTTAGCGTTATTGTTAACCTCATTCGTAATAGTCATACCAACTTACGCTGTAACTGCGCACAATTATTAAAAATACCATAATAATAGTCATAATAGAGCTCAAAGGTTTTTAGACAATTCTTTAAATATATATAACCGTTCCTACACAAAACTATCATAACACCATGGGTAAATATCCTTATATAGTTTAGCATTTATACTATAGTAATTGATGTTGCAGCATACTTGTAAGTTATACTACTTCTATGCCATAATTCGCAATGTTAATTACTAGTATATCAATAACTCATAGCTTTCACTATTGAATGATAATGCCAAATATAGTACAACATCGCAAAAAGCTTGAACACCCTTACCGATTTATATATTGTTTACAACTTGATTTGCATGAGCATTAGCCCTTTTTAGGGTTGATCAGTATAGACATATGATATAGTACCCCACCCAGTCACATTATACTGACACCAGGCCGACCAGTCCTAGCACTACCCTTTATACTCTGATTTGCTGAGCGTCAAGCAATGGAGCTACTACTATCATTTTTTCTAGTCATTGGTATGACCAGGATGGGTATTGAACCCACGACATCCCGCGTGCGAGGCGGATGATCTACCATTACGCCACCACTGTGGTTCTTAGCATTTATAATTGTGTCATGCCAAACTGCAAGGTGAGGTGAAGTACTAATACTGCCTAATTACAAGTAGTTTGTATTAATGTTATAGGCATAGATATACACAATTTATCGTTCTGATCGATGCAAGAGATCTATCAAGACATTACCACAACCTATCCTGGTCACCACTTATTATTAAAGGGGTATTTTCAAGAATAAGTCATGTTACAAAAGCACTAGAAGAGGATGTTGGCATTTGAAACCTCTTCACTTATGTTCTCATAGTAAAGTAGTATTAATTTAGTCCATAATTTTGAGTAGAAAACATATTTAAACCAGAATATATTACTGCCAAATTTCGTGTTTATCTGGTTTCCTTTCTGATTTTGAAATAATTTTACTTTTTTTGGTATGCTAACTTTTTAATGTGTGTTGATACATGTTTGTCATGTATGCACTACCTATACTGCAAAATGAACCGTTGGCCCTGCTTCACAGTAAGCAAGGTCATTCATAGGGCACAATGCAAAAGTGTACTAGTTCTTAAATGTGTTCGCGATATGAAATTGAAATGATACATTTGGCATATGTTTCAAAGTATTTGGCATATGTTTCAAAGTATTAATATATTCTATTGAGTTGATTGCGTAGGCTCCTATTAAAAGTTATAAGTCCTCCACAAACTATGTTAACTATTTGATTTTGCGTTTGTATTAGCATAGTCTGACTGTTAATTACTGTAAGGCTCTATGCATATAAACAGAGTAGTGACTGCATTAACAACATACAATTAAAATGTTAAAGAAGTACCCCGCCAAATAATGGCAAAATTACACTACAAAACCGTTTATTAAAACTATCCACGTGTTCAGGTCATATACTTATGTATATGTACCGAATTAAACGTATTCACGGGTTCCTAAAATACTCGTGATTGAAAATGCGTAAACAAATTATGAGTTGATAACTCTTAATTTGACGCCGCAGTTTTGGAGTTTGTCCCGGCTGGTTAAAGCCGTTTATATTGTGTCTATAGAGTGACGATTCTCAAAATGTGTAAGTTAGGATTCTCAAAATGTTTTAGTTATATACAGGTTTAGAAACGGTGTATGTTGTAAAATTTGCCACTTGAAGGGACTTTAACATGCCATAATCTGACCCAAAAGTATACTTCAAGGAGCAGGGGTCATATTGGTTATATTTTTCTAGCAACGAATTGCCAAACGTATGTACAAGTCAAGTTTGTTACAAGGGACAATATACATGTAAGTGATCACAGTTATAATCAAAAATATGTCGTATTATGACTATAATTTTGTACTGACAATAGTTTGGGAGCAAAAATACTGTAATTTTGTAACAGTTTAGAAAATGTATTATATAACTTAATTACCATGAGTTTTTCAATACGGGATTTCTAGCCTGAGTGAGAGTTCGCACAAACAAACGAGTGCGCTAGCATGTGTTTTTTTATTTGGACGTATTGTCATATGCATCATCACTCGGTATTGAAAAACTCTTTATACTTTCCTTATTTCTCTCCAAAGTTATTATCAAAGAAGCTTGGATCACAGAGGTCATGTTTTGCTAACAAATAATGCATCAAGTTTATGTAAGTCAAGTAATAAGAAGGATTCTTAATCAAGGTATTTTTTTATCAAGCACAGTCAGATATGTACAGATATACATATTCGTGTTTTTAAAGCTTCGTCAGTCATACTGCGACTACCTAACGCTTTTCACAATAATAGGTTATGTGCAGATAAAGTGTTTCTGTTGCAAATACGTAAAGAAATAACATTTTAATGCCAAAGACTTGGGTATTTATAGATGCCGACAATGCCGACGATTATCATACATTAGTCAAAGTTTCACCCCCAGTGCTTACTCGTCGATCTTATTATGAATGTTTACACAAAAATGTTCTATGAAACTGCCTATAACACAGATTACATTGAAATGCAGATCCATTGTAATTAAGTGGGTGGGGTAATTCAATATACGAATTTTAAGAAACAGTGCTAAAATAGGCATTTATATGCATAGTTCATTCAGACGTTTCAATTTTTATTATTTAGCTATGTTTTTATATCGTAATACCTCATTGAAATGTATTATTCGTAACAAAATGTTGCAGATATACATATACATAAACCTGCAGTGATTTTATGACAAGCGCACATTTTTGAGCCATAAAAAAAACTTATTTCCCCTATCTAGATTTTTCTAGACTTTTTTGTGATTTTTTGCAATATATGTATCTATCAGAAAATCAGAAAATCATTTCTGTTGCAATTAGTTTGATGTGGGTTCACAGGCTGAGTGGACTAATAGTGTCTACCGAGCTATCTACCGGGCTATGTTGATATAGTGTCTACCGGGCTAAATTGATATAGTGTCTACCGGGCCAAATTGATATAGTGTCTACCGGGCCAAATTGATATAGTGTCTACCGGGCTAAATTCATATAGTGTCTACCGGCCTATATTGATATAGTTTCTACCGACTTATGTTGATATAGTGTCTACCGGGCTAAATTGATATAGTGTCTACCGGCCTATATTGATATAGTGTTTACCGGCCTATGTTGATATAGTGTCTACCGGCCTATATTGATATAGTGTCTCCTGGGCTAAATTGATATAGTGTCTACCGGCCTATATTGATATAGTGTCTACCGGCCTATATTGATATAGTGTCTACCGGCCTATATTGATATAGTGTCTCCTGGGCTAAATTGATATAGTGTCTACCGGCCTATATTGATATAGTGTCTACCGGCCTATATTGATATAGTGTCTACCGGCCTATATTGATATAGTTTCTACCGACTTATGTTGATATAGTGTCTCCTGGGCTAAATTGATATAGTGTCTACCGGCCTATATTGATATAGTGTCTACCGGCCTATATTGATATAGTGTCTACCGGCCTATATTGATATAGTTTCTACCGACTTATGTTGATATAGTGTCTCCTGGGCTAAATTGATATAGTGTCTACCGGCCTATATTGATATAGTGTCTACCGGATTAAATTGATACAGTGTCTACCGGGCTAAATTGATATAGTGTCTACCGGGCTAAATTGATATAGTGTCTACCGGATTAAATTGATATAGTGTCTACCGGGCTAAATTGATACAGTGTCTACCGGGCTAAATTGATACAGTGTCTACCGGGCTATATTGATATAGTGTCTACCCGGATAAACGCCAGTTTATAATAATTGACGTTTGACGTCATTTACGCATGTTACGCTATGAGTATCAGTAACGTGCGCGACGTCCAAATGTCTACTGGGCTAAATAGATATAGTGCCTACCGGCCTATATTGATATAGTGTCTACCGGATTAAATTGATATAGTGTCTACCGGGCTAAATTGATATAGTGTCTACCGGATTAAATTGATATAGTGTCTACCGGGCTAAATTGATATAGTGTCTACCGGATTAAATTGATACAGTGTCTACCGGGCTAAATTGATATAGTGTCTACCGGGCTAAATTGATACAGTGTCTACCGGGCTATATTGATATAGTGTCTACCGAGCTATCTACCGGGCTATGTTGATATAGTGTCTACCGCCTTATATTGATATAGTGTCTACCGGCCTATATTGATATAGTGTCTACCGGATTAAATTGATATAGTGTCTACCGGATTAAATTGATATAGTGTCTACCGGGCTAAATTGATAGAGTGTCTACCGGGCTATATTGATATAGTGTCTACCGGGCTATATTGATATAGTTTCTACCGGCCTATATTGATATAGTGTCTACCGGCCTATATTAATATAGTGTCTACCGGATTAAATTGATACAGTATCTACCGGGCTAAATTGATATAGTGTCTACCGGGCTAAATTGATACAGTGTCTACCGGGCTATATTGATATAGTGTCTACCGGGCTATATTGATATAACGTCTACCCGGATATGTATGTTTGTTTGTGTGTTTGTTTGTTTGTGGTTTGGTTTTACCGTTATTTTTCAGCATTTTTTTACGCTATGTATGACGGTCGAGAATAGTGGTGGAGTGAGATCATCCACTTATTCCTGGGTAGAACAAGTACTATATACCCCCCTCCATCAGTAAGAATCGACATTTTCTCACTTCTCACGTAATAAGTGTTATGTTAGAACGCATTAGGTGCGTCTTGTCGTATATTATATATTTACAGAAGGGAAAAGATAAGTACACAAATGTATCTGAAAATGGTATGAGTAAATTAAACTGTATGTGGACCAATTACCACCCGCTCCATTGCCAATACACCCTACCATCCCCGAAAATAAGGCGTAAGCCCAGGCCTCCAGCGCCTAAGCAGTTCTACGCCAATGATTTATCTCATTGTGCGTACATATCTTGCTCATTGTGACGTACATGTCCCCCTGTTTATAAGCTGATGCACCGTAATGATTGAATCGTGCTTCTCCTGATCTTCACAGCGTGCACGTCGCGGAGAGGGCACGCATGACACTCGGGATGAGTGTTTCAGTCTAGGGCCTTGTCAGCCCTACACTACATTACCGGGATGAGCACTATATTACATGGGTAAATAGATGTTCGGTACTAAAAATGCCGGTACTACTGGACTGCGAAAGTACGGGAGGGTCCAGTAGACTCGAGTGTCATGTGACCAAAAGTGAAGATGTCTCCTGCGTCCCATCACAGCAGACACCATCTGATGTCTACAGATCCTGGAAGTCAGAAGTCCGCGGGCCGGAGCCGGAGCCTAGATATCAGGGACGCAACCATAATCCCGGGTATCGAAGCGAAGGTCGAGGCCTACATTCGACAGAAGACCGAAGGTGACAGGACGTCGGGCGGTGTGTGCGGCGCAGGGGTCATACTGTGATGGGTGTGGCCCCAAAACCAGATCCCGACCATTAGCGGATGTAGACGGCCAACATAGCGGATGTAGCTTAGCGGATGTAGGATACCTTGACCAGACCACTTCACCGCCACAGCGAGACCTACACACTACACAGAGCGTTTGCGACACATCATCTACATACATACAACAGCAGCAGCACTAGATCAACCAACGCACTCATCTACATCAGTCCAGACTCTATTGTGCCCATCGCGTCAGGGTTGCCTCGACGTGTTAGTTGGCGGACGGACTATAAACCTTAGAAGTACACACACACACACACTGATTGAATCGTGTATGGGATGTGTAAATTTAAAATCTCCATTTAGATTAAATGGTTTGTTAAACGGAGTATGAAGGAAACGTTTAAGGTCAAATCAACAGTGTCAACACATTAGCGTAGATAATTTGATGCAGCCGAGTGTAGGGCGATGTACGAGTACATATACTGAGCAAAATAAATTTAGCACATATAATACATGTCATTTCCATAGACGAAAAACAAAGGAGTGGATGTTCGTGGTCAATGATAAAGCAGGCCTGCCATTTCTCAGGTTTTGCGCCGGTAATTACCGGCTTTTTGATTAGATTACCGGCTTACCGGCTTTTCTGTTAAAATTGCCGGCTTTTTTAAAGTTATACATTTTATTAGTACCAATTTTTAACACAAATACCAACACGTGTACCCAATACGCGCCTGCGTGTGGTCAGCTGATGGCAACTAATTGGTGTGTACACCACAGTCCACCAATCAATTAGTCCAAATCGCCCGCGGCGTCTGATGTAATATGATAAACAGGAAATTGATATTTCGCTTGCTTTTGATAGTGTTTTGAATGTGTCATGATAGTGTTACATTTTCGGTGACTTCAATATTGCAGTTGAATATTTCTTTAAATCTCGTCATTAAAACACATAGGCATAAAAATAATGCACATGCATACTAATCTGTGAATAAAGGCATTAGGTTTGTGGTTTAAAACATTTAAAATGCACATATGCCAGGATTCAAGAATTAAATTACAAGAGACTATGAATATCCAGCATGTTCACGTATAGAAAATAAGATAATCCATGTTAATCTTTATTATGCAAGATCGACCTAATATGACCGGACAAAATATAACACTGTCAATAAAATAACAAATTCCTGACAGATTAAAAGTGTATCCAAGTAATAAGCTTTATAAATTCTTTCCGATAAAACAACTTATTCATAATTTTGCTAAAGCATCATCTAAGTAGACTGACTTTTTTGGTAGGTGATAGACGACGTCTTTATCCTAGCCGTTACTGATTTTACGGTAAAACTTAAAAGTATTTATATGTGATTCTTTTAAAATCCTGCATATACATGTATATGAATATTAATATCATGATATATGTATACGTTTCAAAATTTAATCTTAAAAATTGGTATTTTTTTACTCTGAGAAAGATTTTGACTTCACTATTGATTAATTGATTGAATTGGATTTTATAATCGCACCAACAGCTAAGGTCATATGGCGACTTTCCAGCTTCCATTGGTGGAGGAAGACCCCAGGTACCCCTCCTTGCAATTTTCGTGCACGGGCGGGCACCCGGGTAGAACCACCGACGTTCCGCAAGCTAGCTGGATAGCTTCCTCACATAAAGATTCCTAGGCCCCTGAGGGATCGAACCTACAGCGGTGAGGGGCAAGTGATTTCAAGTCAGAGACGTTAACCACTCGGCCACGGACACTTCACTATTGAACTTAAGGATAAAACCGAGTTACACAAATTGTATGACCTACTGAAAATAAAGTGAAATCTTAACATCTGGGTAATGAAAAAGTATGAATAAGATACAACAGAATGTAATGTGTTGTATACACATTGTAATTTTCTTTTTTGTCAATCGCTTTTGAAACATTTCGATTTTGAAATTTTCGCTTTGCGCGCTCAAATTCAGCATTTCCAAACATCTCAGGCTTTTTCTTAATTTTATTATGGTAGCCCTGATAAAGAGACATATATACTGAACCAAACAGCTAACGCACCAGTAGATTATACCTTTAATATCTCATAATAACAATTAATAAATCAAAACAAATTACATTCTGAACGAGACAAATATCTTGTCAATAACGACTGTAAAAAAAATTCATTCAAATCACCTGTCTCCAACGGTACCAGTCGGTTGTCTACTGGTGCGTTAGTGTGTGTGTGTGTAATTCTAAGGTTTATAGTCCGTCCGCCAACGAACACGTCAAGGTATACCTGACGCGATGGGCACTATAGAGTCTGGACTTCTACTGGTGCGTTAGCTGTTTGGTTCAGTATATATAACTAATTATAATTTGCAAACAATATCGGGGGTAGGTATAAAACGCGGACTAACACCCGCGGACTAGCGGACTGCGGACCAGTATGGTATAAAACGCAGACTGGTATTTTGCGGACCATGTAAATAGATGGGACAAATAATACAAATATTTTGGTTAGCAAATATTAAAGTTAAACAAAATAAGTATGTGGTGTATGGTAATGGTCATTTGAAAATAGGTTTGCATGAAAATAAATCGTCATTCTCAACTGCCAGTTGTAATTAGGTTCAATTGATGTTTAAAGCAAAATAATTTACAAAAGTAAAGTTTTTCGCGCTATGATTTAGTGACAATGATTGTTTGAATGTAATCAGAGATGAAAAAGAACTTGTTTTAATTAAAGGTTAATTATGAGATAATGTTCAACTACTGTCTTCAAAAGAACGTTGTTTGCATTTATCTAATTTACTTTAAAGTCTTACAATCATACTAACAAACATCCGTGGATTCAGTAATTAATATTCGAACCAGATGTAAGATGTTGATCACACTTTCATGAAACAACGTTTGATCTTATATTTATTTCAATATTTTTGATATCAAACAGTCTTATAACTATTTTCACTCATTTCTACAACATTTTCATTGGTGCCCTGTCATCATTGTATTATAGTATCTTAAAATATTAAATGATCGCTATGATCTCATCATACTCAAACCACGTCAGTATTAACACAGGAAAACACTTACGATTCGAGCTGGTCATCAAACATTAGTATCATACAAAGGTCGATCCTGGACCTGGCTGAATTCGATGAGACCCCAACCCCTAGTACCCCAATTAGGATTACCCCCATATTTCATGAGTCTTCATCCCAAACTTCCCCAATAGAATAAATGTGACTTATAATTCCAATATTATAAATACAAATATAGATGTACTAACTAAAATTACTATCAGATTAATAAATGAAAAAACTAGACCTTGTGGCCCCTTATTAATCTCACATATTCAGAGAGAACTACTTAAGGCCATAAATCCCCCTCTAGTTAAGGGAATAAGCACAAAATCCAGCCCTCTCATAGTCAATTCCCAACCAGACAGAGATATCCAATTACGAATAACAAACCATAAAAATTTAAAGAAAAATAGGCTTTTAAAAACTCCTAAAAAAATACCAGGTTCTCTTAAAGGGACTAAGACTCCACGAAAGACCATCTCTACATCTATAGCCACCAAGCGTCGAAATTCAGACATTAAGAAAAGTATCAATCAGTTTTTGAAATGAATGATTCAGTTAATATTATTTCTTTTAATGCGGGAGGGCTAATGCATACCAAACATGCTGAAATTAAACTCTTTTTAGATCTTAATCCCGAAGTAGACATCCTATGTATACAGGAAACTAAATTTAATAAAAATAACTTTAAATCTATTCCAGGATTCAGACATGAATTTAAATTCTTTAAGAAAGATAATAGCTGTGGGGGGCTGGCAGTATATTTTAAGAATTACATTAATTATGAAGTCATCGATATTGACAACCCCACTGATATTGATAATGAAACCACAATTGAAGTCCAATTGTTTAAAATATTTTATAAAGACTTTTCCTTTATTTTATCTAATCTTTATTCCAGAAATTGTAATACGAAATCACTTAATCATATCACTAATAAAATAAGTGAATATAAATTTAAAAATGTGATTATTACTGGAGATTTCAACGCCCATCACCAGGCCTGGGGGTCTGATAACTCAAATAATAAAGGCAAAGAAATTTTAACTTGGGTAGATGAAAATAATTTATTTTTATTAAATGATGGCTCACCAACACGCTTAGATAAAGGGACGGGAACCCTTACTCACATAGACTTATCCTTCTGCACAAATTCGCTATCTTTAATTTCCCACTGGTCCGTTTTAAATGACAACTGGGGATCTGATCATTTCCCCATCTTTCTATCAGTCCAATTGTCTTCGGAGAAGATCTCCCACGAGCATTACAATCAGGATAGGTTTAATTATAATAAAGCAGATTGGGACCTCTTTGATATTTTATGTCTCAAACTTAAACCTGATGATTTAATTACAGAAGATATAGATATTTTTAATAATAACATCACGGACGCTATCCTTAATATAGTCCAACAAAGCGTCCCTATCTACAATAATATGCCTAGAAAGAAAAACGTCCCATGGTGGAATTCTGAATGCAAAGAAGCCGTTATAAAACGTAAATACATGCTCATCAGACTTAAAAAAGATCCATCCGAAGTGAACCTAAAAAAATTTAAGCAAGCAGAATATGATTCAAAGAAAATAATTACAAAAGCAAAAAAAAGCAACTGGGATGAATTCATAACCTCATGTTCGTTAAAACAAACAAATACAAAACATTTTTGGAATAAAATAAATAGAATAAGAGGAAAATCCTTCTCCTCCATTCCACTATTAAAAACCAACCTGCAATATGCAACTACGAACAAAGATAAAGCGGATCTCTTAGCTAAACATTTTTCACAAGTTTCGAGCAAAAACAATCTCAGCAAAAATACCAATGATTATCAACATAATTTTGAAAACAATTTTAATACAAAACTAACTGATATAGATGAAGATGATGACACTAACTATTTACTTAATACCCCTTTTTCTCTCTTCGAATTAAAAGATGCAATAAATAGCAGAAAAGATTCCGCTGTGGGACCGGACAAAATATCATATATTTTATTTAAGAACATGCCTGACTCCACCCTCAATATTTGGCTATCCCTTTATAATAATATTTGGTCCTCCAAACAATACCCTGCTTCCTGGAGACTTGCCTGCGTTATTCCCATTTTAAAACCGAATAAAGACCCTAACGACCCTAAATCCTACCGTCCCATTAGCCTCACCTCCCACCCTAGTAAGCTTATGGAATTCATGGTTAAAGTCCGCCTGGAACACTTTTTAGAATCAAATAACTTAATAAATAAATTTCAATCAGGTTTCAGAAAGGGACGTAGTACCCAAGATCAACTAGCAAGACTTCAACATGATATTATTTTTGCCAAAAACATTGGCCATTCAGTTTTAGCCATTTTTCTCGATTTACAGGCAGCATTTGATCTTGCCTGGAATATAGGAATCCTTTCTAAATTATTTGACCTCGGTATTAGAGGTAATTGTTTTTTCTTCATCAAGGCATTTCTTCAGGACAGGAAAATTACTGTAAAAGTTGGTGACTCCCTTTCGGATGAGGAGACTCTTGAGAGGGGCACCCCTCAAGGATCTATAATCTCCCCCCTTCTTTTTAATGTACTTATACATGATCTGCCAGATATAATAAAATAATCAGGAATGGTAATTAGCCAATTTGCAGACGATAGCAGCACTTGTATTAAGGAGGAAAATCTTGATAAACTACAAATTAAAGCCCAAAAAGGGCTTAATTTAATTTGGGATTGGGCTAATAAATGGGGTTTTAAACTTTCTCCTAATAAAACAGTAGGTATGATTTTTGGTAACTCTTCCAGGGTTTCTTTAGATTTACATTTAGGAGATACCAAAATTATATTCAATAAAAGTGTTACATTTTTAGGTCTCATCTGGGACCGTCGATTAACTTTTAATACACATATATATAATCTTATAGCCAAATGTGAAAAAGATCTAAATTTGTTACGTATGCTACAAGGAACAGATTTTGGCTCGGATAGAAGATCGCTAATTATTTTATATAAAACCCTGATAAGATCTAAAATTGACTATGGATCCCACGTTTATTCATGTGCTGCACCGTCACTTCTTCAACAATTAGATATAATCCAAAATAAGGCATTAAGGATAGCACTGGGAGCGCTGAATACAACACCTAAACATTTACTAGAACACGAGTGTGGAGTTCTCCCACTACATTTACATAGAGAGGAGCAGATGCTGCGTTTCTGGGCCAGGACCCAAACGAGAAAATTATTTAATCCTGTTAATGAGATCTTTAAAACAACACACTGCAAAAATAAATTTCGCAAAAAAACAAAACCGTTTGGCACAACAATACTTAATTTAAAGCAGGATTATAAAATAGACAATATAAATATAGCGGACTTTAATCCTAGAGATATTCCACCATGGACTCTAGCCCTACCAAAAGTTGATATCTCCATTACAAACATTATTAAAAAGCAAGACAACCCTTTACTTATTAAACAAGTTTTTAATGAACATATTGACAATAAATATAGTTCCTATATAAACATTTACACTGACGGATCTAAAGATGCTGTCACAGAGCGTGTGGCATCTGCCTTCGTTATCCCCTCGAAAAATATTATTAAAATAAATAGAATTTCTGATGGACTCTCTATTTTTACTGCAGAGCTGATCGCAATAATCAAGTCCCTTAAATGGATCATCCAAAATAAACCTCCCAAATCAGTTATCTTCTCGGATTCCCTCTCTAGCCTTACTTCAATTAAAGAAAGGACAAGTAAGTCTAGACCAGACCTTATTTCTAACATTTTAATTCTACTCAATGAATGTAATATCCTAAATCTCATAGTTAACTTGGAATGGTGTCCAGCCCACGTAAATATCACAGGCAATGAAAAGGCCGACCTTGCCGGCAAGGCAGGGCTAGATCACCCTGCTATCGATAAGGATATTCCCTTCGGACCTTCAGAAGTTTATTCTGGCATTCGTAAAAAAATAAAGGAAAAATTAAACACTTATTTAACCAATCAAGCCAATAAATTTAAAACGTTTACTAGACTTAGTTGTAATTTCAGAAATCATGCCTTATTCTCTGATAATAAACTCCTTAATAAAGCCATAACACGACTCAGAATGGGATACAACTTATTACCATCGAGTTTAGGAAGTCATATCATTAAAGATCTTCATAAAAATTGTACTTCCTGTTGTGTCCCATACACCACTGAACATGTTTTACTTGAATGCAGTCAGCTCGATATAAAAAGGGAAGAGTTAAAGTTAAAATTACAACAAAGCGCTATACCTTTTAATCTAAATAATCTACTCGACCCACAGAAAAAACATAGGCAATTGACTTTCAGCGCCCTTAGTGATTATGTTAAGGCCACCCATTTCGGAAAAAAAATCTAACTTATTTTTGCATTTATGACTATATTGTCCATACTTTCATATATATTCACGTTGTAATGGCAATATCCTGTGTATAATCATCATCAGAAAAAGACAGTCAATCTGCTTGTGATTAAATATATACCACCTAAACCCCCTTATATAAGTGGCCGAGTTACAATTGAACACTTGATACAGATAGGATATGGGACTGATCCGGTGGACGCGTTGGGGCGATTTTTGAGTCTGATGACAACGCAGGCACAACGGTCCAGGACCAATCACATACTCTTATTTATATAATGCGCCACGACTAAGTGAGTGTGGGGACTGCCTACCTCACGGCGCCAAGGAAGTGATTATTATACATGTTTAGCTGACTATTGATAGGATTTAACTGACATGGTCCCTATCCTAATAGTAATATAAGTGCATAAACCTTTAGATTTAGACTAAAACTATAATGTTGAACGGCCCAGTGGATTAGCTTGTATGTTTTGTCTGCTGGGCTCGAAACCACTGATGGTTTGATTTAAATTCGTTCGTTCAGTATAATTGTACCAAATTGTAAACCCTTTCTATTAGAGTAACAACATAATATATAAACTTCGTATGAATAACATAGTCTACTTATATAGTAGACTAAATTTGGGTCATACTCAGTACTGACTGCCACCTGGTTAGACGGTCGTTGTACTGGCTCTCTGGGTGGTAGTCAACACAGAGACGTACGTTATTCTTCATATGATTATTATAAACTACTTAATTAATACAGTTATGATATGGGACTGATCCGGTGGACGCGTTGGGGCGATTTTTGAGTCAGATGACAACGCAGGCACAACGGTCCAGGACCAATCACATACTTTTATATATATAATGTCTAGTTGACCTTTGATAGGAATTACCTGACATGTTTTTACAGACAGAATGTACAATAACCTTCAATATTTAGATACATTACTCAATTTGTGATTTATCCCTTGTATATACAAATTATGTTTCGCTCCAATATCTCACATAATGTCTATGTATTCCTTTGACCGTTGCCCTCCCCAGTGTGACCTCCTCGTGGTTTTGTGTGGACGAGCAACCCTCCTCAGA
The DNA here is from genome assembly GCA_037043455.1 of Cyrtodaria siliqua. Taxonomy (NCBI): domain Eukaryota; kingdom Metazoa; phylum Mollusca; class Bivalvia; order Adapedonta; family Hiatellidae; genus Cyrtodaria; species Cyrtodaria siliqua. The sequence continues at coordinate 12,543 of JAWPHD010017351.1, read as the reverse complement.
CCAAGGTCTCTCTCATAGAGAGAGGACTTGAATGCTGAGGAGTTGTGCCCGACAAACGGCATTAGGTATTTTTTTTTTTTTTTTTTTTTTTAATAAATATGATATATTTTATTGAGAAACATTAATTATACAACGGGAGCAACGATCAGACATAACATGGACAATGTATATATGTAAATAACACACCGAATATTTTTAAACTTCTAGAGATGTGGGATATATTTTATTATAATAGCTCGCTCGCAACAATTCCGACTTTGGTTCATTATACATAGCGGACATCAAAATTCATTGTTTGGTGACATTTGTTGACAGCAATTTAATAAGTAATATACCTACGAAGCTCATTGGTGTCCCTGGCCTAATATAATAGAAACAACTATAGTAAATATACATACAGTAATCCGTCATAGACAATACTTAACTTTGTTTAGCTCTTGCCGCCTAGTAACGAATACGAATGAATAAATAAATCCCCTATGTATAAAATAATTATGAAATATAGAATGTATAATCAACATAAGAAAAGCACGCCAAAATGCCTAGTGCAACAAGGCGTGCCAAAACAAAAACTTAAGATAGATAGATATGATCTCATAGCGCACGCCGCTTTTGGCCCAGTTATATATTGAGAGATCTGGAGTGATGTCCTACAAACAACACTGGGTTATTTTATCATGTTTTAAAAATATATGTTTACATCTAATGATGTCCATTCCTTCTGGAAGGGAGCACGAGGCAGATAAAACATGGAGTATGTATATATGTAACAAAGAAATACTTAGTATAAAATGAAATAAGTTGTTTTTGGCGGTGCTTTAGCACCGTCAGAGGTATAATGGGTTTTTTCAATGGAATGCTAGGAATGTGACAAACCTAACAGCACAATGCAACACTATGCAACACTACGCTAAAAGAAGTGGAAGAAGTAGTCTATCATGCATGCCTTTAATAAATTCGATATTATGTGATCACTGACAGAAAATGATGATGTGTGTTCGCTTACTGTGTAATTAACAAATATTGTCCTTTTGTGTTCGCTTACTGTGTAATTAACAAATATTCTCCTAAGTAAATCCTTAGATTGTTTATGTATTAATACGCAAGAAAAGAGCGCTTCTCCGAGATTATGACGCATTTTGACAGACGATCAGTCGGTGTTTGTAAACAAAATTCAGAAGAAAGGCAATTTATTATTTATTTATTTAGGTCATACATACCTATTTTATCAAAATTTCACTAAGTCAACTTTTTATCCTCTGTTTAAAAGGTTATAAATCGAGTTATAATCGTGCTACAAGCAGACTGTCTGTGTCTATAGACTATAGAAGTGTATTATGCTACTAAAAATAGCACAGTCAGTGCTCGCTGAAGAGCTTGCTCAGAAAAAAATCTACGGAAGCTAATTCAGGCCATATGAGTTAAATCGTACTCAGGTCAAATCGTACTATTTTGGTCAATTCGCTCTCATTTTTTGGTCAAATCGTACTCATGGCAGGTCAAATCACTCTCATGCTATTTATGAGTACGATTTGACCAACATGATAAGTACGATTTGACCAAAATAATGATAACGATTTGACTTTTATCAAAAACGTTTACTAGTGTATATATATGATGCAGAACGTAGAAACAAATTATATTAAAAAAATTCTTCATTGTTGATTGTTGATTAATGAGTCAATGTTAAGTGCAAAATGTAAATTGGTTATATCTGGTTTATTTTATTGTGTATTATTATATTAAACTGTTGTTTGTAATAGTGTGTTTTGTAATATTGAATGTCAGCCATTTATATGTATTATGGCTAATGGAATTATGAAAATTGTCAATTGAATGTTTAATAAAGTTGGAAACTTGAATACATCCTGTACAGTAGCATGTATATTATTAACTGGGAGCTCGACTTATAAAGTTAGAAAGTGTCCATTCTTACGGATGGCGGGAGGTATATACCGTACTGGTTCTACAGGAAAAATGGAATGGTCTGCCAATCGAACGTCATACAGAGCCTAAAATAAAGTACGTCATGCTGTGACATGGAACACCATTCAAACCAGCAAACAAAGAAATTATTAACCGATTGTCATTACTAAATGCCAACTTTAGGGTACGGATCGTCCCTGGTATGTCGTCTTGTAGGCCAGATATGGAGCTATGATATAACCTAGATGAAGTAATGTGCAAAAAAGTAAATAACCTTGTACGTATTTCTAATCGTATGACTCATGTATTGAATCATGTGTGTAGTCATGTAGAGGTTATCTTCAACTATTGGCAGTGAATATAAAGATATGCAAATTAGTTGACAACTAAAGCAAACATATGCCTCGTCACGAAGAGTTACGACATTACTTCTAGCATATTAATATATAAATGAACGTCTAGGACAACACATCCATTAATTAATTCAGATCATGGAACTAATACAATACCAAAAAACCAAGGAATGAACATCTGTCAAAACCACATCTCTACCTAACCTCTGTGCTCATACTCTCCAAAGAAATAATCCTGAAAAACACAGTAAAATACTTACTATTCATGACAACAGACATACTACTTTAACCTCAGGTTAGATTTAACAATGTAATATAAACTAATCTTGGGAAAAACACATGCAAACTAGAAACTTTGGATTCTTCCAAGGAACTATTTCAGCACCCTACGATCCGGAAGTACTTCCTGACTGGTCTGACACCATACATCTCTGTCGACGTCTCACCAAATACCAAGAATCTTGGCAAACGATTAAAAACGGTGGAAATGCAAAATTTCTTGATGGCACTAATATTTTTCTAAATTAACTTTATATGAAATGCTTATACAAAAGAAAAAAAAAATCGGCTTGAATGTTTTAAATTTACAGAAAATTATGCTCAGAATTATACTGCGGTAGCATAAAGGTTTATACTTTGGCATATCACTCCGTCTTAAATTAGGCACCACCAAATCGTTCCCATATAGGGTAACAGTACAGCATTTTGTATACCAGCGATTTCCAATATCACATAGCTCTTAACAATCTACCGTAAATTAAATAAGTAACCTAAAATATATATCAAAATGTAGATAATCAGTCGTGTTTCTTTCGATTGTTTACATGTCAATCAGCAGCCGATAGTTGGTGGTGTCACGGTGTTGAAGTTCTGTTTGCCATTTTTATATTTAGCTATGGTCATGTGACAAATTATCATGTGATCGCAGACTACTTTCTTAGACGTTGACAGAGCATTCGCAACATCTCGTACACTGCTTCGCAGCATGACTAGTCTCGATCATCCAGACCTCTCGCGAGACTTCTCTCAAAGAAGTCCAAACGATGGTCTGGAGTAAAGCTTCTTTAAAAAAATTGACATCAAAACGAGGTGTGGACAAAAAAAAACACCGGCCTCTGATTAGTCAACTTCAGTTTGTTATGGAAATCCATGGGAATCACCCCCTACGTCACGACGGCGTCAAAAATTACGTGACGTTACGCGCAATGTTGTGCAATATAATTACTCCAAACATAATCAGCGGACCACGATTAATGCTAAAAATTAAATGTTAAACATCATTTTGTAAGATTATATTATGTTTTTAGAGAAACTACAATAAAACGAAGTTTATTGTATATTTAATAAGTACGTACACACATCCCATTGGAACTAATGTTGCGCGTAATTGAACGTGCACTTTGATGTTGCAATCAAAATGACGTCACGTCGCAGTCAGTTTTGACGGTTGGCGCCGTCTATTGGTCAAAATGTTTAAAGAACAGTGAGTCCAGACGCTCGCTAGCGATCGCAGTCAGCTTGAGTGTGTCTGGATGATAGAGATTACAGCATGACTCGAATGTAATACGCAGGTTTCCATATTGGTTACGTCATACTAGCGTGACGCGCGTCAGATTCCCGCCAAAACGATGCATTCGAAAATCAAAGTTATCTTCAACATTTTGCAATGTCATTTAGCCGATTGCTCCATCTATAGTTTATTTACGTGAAAGTAGTGATAAAACCTTCATCTGTATTGTAAATAACAAACATACAACGCAAATCATACATCGACACGTGTGGCAAGCGGCCATAATGTTTATGTAGCAACAGTGCACTATTTTCTGTGCCGTTGCCTTCCGGCTAACAGAATGTTAACATTTTGAACATACCGAAGCGCCGTGATACACACGAGGCGGGATCCCGAGGAATGACGGGATTGGACGAGCGTTCACGGTTGGTTGACAGAGGTCAATGTAATGGCCTCTTCTTATATCGAATCAACTTGGTCACCGGTTATACATATCGGGTGTTGACAAAATTATGTATAAATTCATACAATATGTAAAATTATATAAATATCACAACAATCTAAGTTTGTATTTGTGGTGAAATCCGTACTTAAGTCAAATCGCAGGCCTACTCAGGTCAAGTCGTACTCATTTTTTAAGAAAACCTGGACCATATTTTAATGTATTTTTATTATTTAAAATGCATTACAACATTACTTGAAACTTCTTTTATTATAATAATAGATCAAATATAATCAATAATCAACTGCAATTATATTATTTCTAATGAAATAAAATAATGAGTACGATTTGACTGATTTCAAAACGTCAATGAGTACGATTTGACCAAAATGAGAGTGATTTGACTTAAGTACGATTTGACTTAAGTACGATTTGACCGGATACCTTACATGTAAACCTCCGATGTGTATCGAATGTAGTTCCTATAATAAAAAGTAATCCCTCCTTTTTTGATGGAAATGGGCATTATAAGTAGGGGAAAACTGCCCATTTCTATTCGATTTTGTGGTTATATGTATAAGAAGCGTATTAATAGGTTTTACTGGATAACTGATGAACATTTTCGAAATTTGACTCTGTGCTTACACTTTGTGAGCAATGAAAACAGTCGATCAATAAAAACAACTGTACCCTTGACCTGTTTAGTAAACAAACAAGAACTTTCTTACATAACTAAAAAGTTACTCAGTCAGGGTTACCGTTACCAAAAACTTCGTAAAACCTTTGCAAAATTTTATTATCGCAACCCTGATCTTCTTTCCAAATATAAATGTAATTTAAGGACTCTTCTGCGACAAGGACTATCACAACCTGACATCTATGGTGATGTGATTTATAAACTTCGTAAGATTCTTGGTCATGATCACTTTCATACTATCTTTGTTAAACTTGTTAAAAAGTTTATCAAAAGAGGTTATGACCCTATCATTTTGCAACGTACTGCATGCTTAGTGGTGGACCCTTTTACAGTTCGCCACTATGCTTTCCTCTTTAATTGTACGATGACCGGACAGGCTGTAGACCCTATGATGACGCCTACCTAAAGCCCATTGGGACGGTGGCGTTTGATGTTTGTCCATGTTTTTTCTTGTCGTGCCCTTAATGGTGTATTCTCTTACTGCTCTGGCTTCTGCCAAGTCATTGAGTACCTTCATTGTGGCTTTCTAGGCTAGTGTTTTTTTGTATTATATTTACACGAGCATATTTGTGTTTTACTTATATTGCCTATTGATGCTGCCTTGTTGGTTAGCGTTTAGATCATGGCGGGGATTTCTTTATTTACACTGTCCTGTTTTAATGGGATGACAGTAGGGTAAGTGTGAGGTTTGGTGCACCCTAGAACCGGTTTAAACCCCAGTGGCCTACTTTGCCACTGACCGTTCCAAGGCGGTAGCCCTATTGTCAACCCTTTTGTGTTTGTGATGTTTTATTACTTTTGCCTTTTCGTTTGTCTGTTTGCGTGTTTGTTTTTGTGTTTTGTGGTTGACTGTCGTCCTTGAATGCTGCTTTCCCTGTCCGATATTGTTATCCTTCTTTCTTACATGTCTTGTGACCCCACGTTTTCTGGTGATTTTTCAAGTGGAAAAATAGTTTTCTATATGAACATTACACTGCTGCATTATCCATACCTGAGTTGAACTTGCAGCAAATCATTATAATGTGACACTTTAACATTGGTGTCTATGGGGAAAATAATTAGTGCTTTCATACCTTCAGGATAATCGATCGCGTCAAAAATGGCCACCGCGCACCTGTTACCCAGGCAGGTACCCTGTTGTTTACCGCAGAATAATCAGGGAACCAGCTTATTGACCATTCGGCGGATAAATCGGGAATTAACAAGGGGCGTATAGGGTGTTTCAAATCCAGTGTACATATATATCCATGTTAATACCAGTTATAAGAGTAGTATAAAGAAAATGTCTGTTTTATATATATATATTAATAACTGTTGATAATATTGCATGAATAAATATGGTAAAATAAGACAAAAAGAAACAAAACTCAACATTTTATTTATTTGCAAGCAGGTGATGCTGAATAAATACACCGAGACGCTAACTACAGTGCTTGATGAGCATTCGAGACGCTAACTTCAGTGCTTGCTGAACATTTTAAGATTGCCGTGTGTCCATTTAACGTCGCTTTTAATAATCTCTCCATCAGATCACGTCTACTTGTAGAACTGAGCTCTATTCACAACTGTAGTGTGCTGTCACACTGGAATTCACGGACACATTACATGATGCCCCACTCTGTCACACTGGAATTCACGGACACATGACATGATACCCCACTCAGTCACACTGGAATTTACGGACACTTGACATGATACCCCACTCTGTCACACGGACACATGGCATGATGCCCCACTCTGTCACACTGGAATTCACGGACACATGGCATGATATCCCACTCTGTCACACGGACACATGGCATGATGCCCCACTCTGTCACACGCACACAATGACATGATGCCCCACTCTGTCACAAGGACACATGACATAATGCCCCACTCTGTCACACGGACACATGACATGATGCCCCACTCTGCCACACGGACACATGCCATGAGTCCCCACTCTGTCACACGGACACATGACATGATGCCCCACTCTGTCACATTTTACGGACAACGGGCCGACCAGTCCTAAAACTACTTCAAGCAAGCATATGAAAGAATCTTCCTCAAACGGGTTATCGATGAGTCGCCAGATTTTTATATGGAGCGTATTCATAATTTTGATAGAGCATCATCAATAAAACTGACCAATCAGTGACCAGAAATAAGACCTACCTAATTCATTCTGGTAGGTGATAAACTCGGTCTTTATCCTTGATGTTCAACCAAGTTTACTGTTAAAATTAAGGTATCTACAATGTGGTTCTTTTAAAACCCTGCATATTTCATGCACATTCATGCAAACTGATTTAACATACATATCTTTCAAAATCAAAATCTTGAAAATTATCATCTTTTTACTTGGTCAAAGATTTTTATTTTACTATAGAACCTAAGGATAAAAACCGAGTAACACAAATTTTATCACCTACTGAAAATAAGATAAAATCTCAACATCTCTGCAATAAAAATTATGAATAGGGGAAATTTCATTATTGTTTAATATTAGAAATTCTATAAATATGATCGCTTAGATGCAAACGGTTTCTTAAAATAAAATTTATTATCTTTATTTTGATATAAGTTTCATATTTTTATGTTAAAAGGACCTTGGTCTGTTTTCGAGTTTAAATACACCATCTAGTGTCCTTATATGTTCTATATAAAATTCTTAAAATATGTCGAACATGTGTTTTTTAATTGTAAATATATCGCATAATGACGAAACTGAAGCCTTAGGTGCAAACGGTTCTAAATAGGTGAAACAATAATCTTTATTTTGATATAGTTTTATTTTTAATGACACTAGTTATAGATTGTCTGTTTTACAAGCAATGATAGCGATTTTTTTAAATTATTAAATTATTAAATTGTTGTTGTTGTTGTTGTTGTTGTGGTTGTTGTTGTTTGCGATAATCACATTAAGCAGACGACGCGGAGAAATATATAGCAAGAAGAGTTGTATGCATAAAACCCATTACACATGTATTTCTCTGTCCAATGATGGTATTTCCCTTTCTTTAACATTTTAGGCACAACAGGAGTCAGAACGAAACTTTTGCTATATCAAAAATGATGGTATTTTTAACTTTTAAACAGCTTTTTATAGAATTTCTTACTATTATAATGCCATTTCAATAAAAATACACTTTAAAAAAACTATTCTCAGTTACAACTTATTAAAAGCTTGTTTATAATAACGTATTTCATGTAAATATTAAACAGATTTTTTAAAAATGTGTTTTGCTTCAATTTACTAAAGTGCATTTATAGTTTCACTCCAGATGGTCACTATAGATACACAATGATTCCCAATATTTCATGGCCCTCATAAAGTGTGTAAGTGTGACGGCCGACACGCTAAACTACATAACTTTACCGATATCGATATCTGAGGGAGATAAATCAGTACTTAACTATCACCAAGAGTTACATTTCGTGAAATTATTGTTTTTATCTGTCGATTTCGATTTGAGGAAGATTCTTCCATATGGGAGCTTCTAGTATCATGTTTACGAAGTCATTGTTATGACTCGGCCGGGAATTGAACCTACGACCTCCCTCTCTCATGCGAGACGGACGTTCTACCTACCACTAGGCCACGCCGAGTGAAGCAGGAGTTTAACAAATGCTCTATAATATTCAATTGTTATTTAAAAGATTACTATCAATATTAATCATTTAAATCTGCTCGTCGACCATCCATTTAATATCCGTTTTCGCCAAGAGGGCATGTACGTTGTATATGTCTTAAGCTGTTAGCTGCCCCGAGGTGGGCGTACAAATGAAAAGTTGAATAATAGATGGATATACTGCTCAAATTGAATGTGAATGTTATCCGATATGTGTCAAGTGTCCCTCGCATGGGGAAGTGTTATTGTATGTATATAAGGCCATTATATTATCATGAAGACAATCTTAACATGAATTGCTTTGGGATTTACCTATATTGACATCTTGAGTGTGTGTTCACATTGTAAAGTATATGTACTCACACACTTGTTTGTTTGTTTGGTGATAAACGTCATGTTCCAGAACATTTGTTTGGCATTTTACTTTATTTTCTAGCACATTCTAGGCTATGTATGACTGTCTATTTGTTGTGATGTATACCTTAATTCTGCCATCCGTAAGAATCCACACTTTCTCACTTACAAGTTGAGCTCCCAGTGGGATATATAAATGTTGCTTATGCTGTTCTTATGTATGAACCTAAGTGAATAAAGAATTGAGAGGCGAGAGTGTTTACTACGTCGTTAAACCCTCGACCACGAGGGCGCCCAACTAAATTGATTACAACGAAGTTGATTATTGACTCTACTACATTAGTTAGAAAAATGTAAATTACTTGTATTATTTCCAAAGTGAAATAGTTATTAGATTATATTTAAAGGGCGTAAATCTGACTTTTTTCTAGAAAAATCCTATCTTTTAAAAATGTTCTAATGTCATACCTCAGAGATTGTTGTTCAACGCAAACTATTGCGTCTTAAAAAGGGACAGTAAGATCAGAAAACAATTTCATCGGACTAATATATCACGTATACAAGCATGTAGGTGTACCGGGTATAGAGCGCTTTATTGAATTTTACCGTTATTAAAAAAAAATACTCATATTCGCCGGTAAAATAGCGATTCGGTTCTTTAACGTGCCGTGGATATACCCCATCCGACGGACGAGGCTAGCCGTAGTGTCTTGTCTAAGGACTAGTCGAAGTAATCCAGCAAATGAGACTCGATCTCCTGATTTCCGAATTCAGAGTCGAACGTGCAATCCACTAAAAGTATCCTGAATATGGTTGTCAAACGAACAGTACCATACTTTATCACATACTTCCCAATAAATACGATGTTCTTGAATATACGATACGACATGTACGTAGCTAGTCATATCAATCAGCATTCAGTTGCCGGGCAATAAAGCGTTATCAAACGGGTGAAATAAAGGGTTAAAAAAAGTCATATCACGCAAAACAACGTAAATGTTGTTGCTTTTCCGATATGGGTCCGGGCAGTTTCGTATCACTTCACGACTCTTTTACCGCAGTGATACGGAAATTATCGATCAGTTACGATCGTATACGATTTGTCACGCGTATGGTTTCTCGTCTGGGTTTTATCTGTTGCTTCCATCCTGTTTTCGCGCCAGATTGTTGGCTATAAAATCATTATCCGCGGATGAAATAATCACTTATGACCATTCATTTTCTTGATAAGACAAATGCAATGGCATTTATTTTAAATCAAGTTTAGGAAAAGAAATCGTTTGTACCACATAAAACAACTCAAAATGGACTAGATCTACATTAACTATTAATAATAATAAAAAATAATCTCTCTGGTAAACAGCGTAATCATGAATGAGTGAGCTGAAGTTGACATTTCAACAAAGTCATTTCTGAAGCAAATGATAAATAGAACAAAAAATGTGTATCCTATATCAGATCTTCGACTCATGTCAGCCCTAGAGCTAAAGTTCTCGGGCGGATATGGCGTCTCAGGCATGATTTAGGGTATATGATATGAACATATTCATTGCTTATTCTTTATATACATTTAATAGTATTTTAGTTTAGATATATAAAACTATGAGTATTAAACAATATTACTAGCACCATATGCAAATAGACTGAAATACAAGATGTACCATTTGGGACGAAAATGACATCATATAGAGCCCCGATACCATATACGAAGCCCTCGGTATCAATATATGGAGAATATTAAATTGTTTAGTTTTTTTATCACATAATTGCCTATAAATATGTAGTTTTTGACTATGCCTATAAATATGTAGTTTTTTAATATACGATAAGACATAGACCTAGCTAGTCTGACATGTCCATGATGATCTCGATGCCGGGCAATACATTTTTATCAACGGTAAAAATAGTCATATCCCAGAAATAACCGAATGTTCGTCTCGATTCTTTCACCGGAGTGATACGGAAATTACCGATTGTATACGATTTGTCTCGCTCTGGGTTTTCGCGCCTGATTGCTGGCTATAAAATCAGTATCCGTGGATGAAATAACCACTTATGACCATTCATGTTCTTGATTAGAAAAGTTCAAATTCAATGGCATTCATTTTAAATCTAGTGTCGGGGGAAATACTGCGGTGTACTACATTCGCGACAGACATGAACAGATCAGGATCGACAAGATCTATTAATAAAAATTTTTCTCCCTGAAAACAGCGTAGTGAGTGAGCTGAAGTTGAGTGAGCTGAAGTTGAAATTTCAGCAAAGCTGAAGTATATGATAAATATAGTATAAAAAAAGTCATACTCATACAATGTATCAGTATATTGATGTTACATTTATTTGTTAACGTATTGGTTTATATTTCACCCTTTGTTTCACCCGTGTTATATTGCCCGGTAGATTGATATGATATATGTTCGTCAGTGTCTATCGTATATTTATAGGCAAGTATGTGGTAAAAGTTTTATTATATACCTATCAATAATTACATACCCAGTACCTTCATTTTCCTAGAATGGAATACAAAACCCAATCTCCACGCAGAGTTATCGTTCCTTGCACTCACATATATCTCTGCTAACTACTAAATTACAAGATTGTGGTAAAACCTGCTTAAAAAAATGGAATATGTTTGTCTGAAACTTATTCATTTCTTGTGTAAATATAATTTTCAGAATATCTGCAGATTAGATGTTGCAAGATTTGAAATAATGCACGAAAACACTTTAGTTTCAATCGGGACTATTTTACTACAAAACTAATACGTACTTAGTTCTTCTCCATCGATACGCATATGTATACATTTCAAACCGAATCGATAGCAGAAAATTACTAAAAATTTAATTAACTCATAGAAAAAAAATTTGAAATTATTTAACATACGTCTATATTTTATCTTTGCAGATCACGCAAAAGGGTTTATTATAAACATCGTCATAACTTTTTGGAATAATCACGTGACCTAACCGTTCGCCCTACTTCCTTCGAAGACAGAGTCAATGACTCTACTCTGGGTAGAGATTGTACAAAACCCTGTATCACTATGCTACTAAAAATAGATTTTGGAACTTCCCATACACAGATGTCAGATTTGAATTTTGGGGATTGCCCAGCTAGTAATCCATTAAGAACGATGGATGTTTTAACATGAGATGTAAATCAGAATGTTTGTTTGTGCACATTGTGGTTATAAATTAATTAATTTCACATTATGTCAGTAGGTAAATTTACCAGAATTTGAATTGTTTATCTATGTGTAATGAACACAGGTGTAGTTGATGCAATGTAATACACATCTTTTATGTTTTCATGTCTTTCCTGTTAGTGGTTTTCATTTAATTTGACTTAATACAATTTTGTTTTTATTTGGTTTTTTGATACATGCATTCTATTTTAATGATATGTAAAGAGGTGTAATAATAAAAGGATCATTACTATAGTAACTTGTTCTGGACGCTTGTATCACCTCTCGTAGGTAAATGCCATATCACGATGGCACTCGAGGCTCCGCCTCTCTTGTGATCCTGGTCTGGTATTTACCTACGTGAGGTGATACGCACTTCCAGAACAAGTTACTATAGTAATAATCCTATTTTATCACATACTTTCCTATAAATACGTTGTTTTTTTAATATACGATACGA
>JAWPHD010017350.1:22500-45015 GCA_037043455.1 Cyrtodaria siliqua | reverse complement strand
TATATATTCAGTTCTTACACATATATATTCCGTTCTTACGCATATATATTCCGTTCTTACGCATATATATTCCGTTCTTACGCATATATATTCCGTTCTTACGCATATATATTCCATTCTTACGCATATATATTCAGTTCTTACACATATATATTCAGTTCTTACGCATATATATTCCGTTCTTACGCATATATATTCCGATCTTACGCATATATATTCAGTTCTTACACATATATATTCAGTTCTTACACATATATATTCAGTTCTTACACATATATATTCAGTCCTTACGCATATATATTCCGTTCTTACGCATATATATTCCGATCTTACGCATATATATCCAGTTCTTACACATATATATTCAGTTCTTACACATATATATTCAGTTCTTACACATATATATTCAGTTCTTACGCATATATATTCCGTTCTTACGAATATATATTCCGTTCTTACGCATATATATTCCATTCTTACGCATATATATTCAGTTCTTACACATATATATTCAGTTCTTACGCATATATATTCCGTTCTTACGCATATATATTCCGATCTTACGTATATATATTCAGTTCTTACACATATATATTCAGTTCTTACACATATATATTCAGTTCTTACAGATATATATTCAGTTCTTACACATATATATTCAGTTCTTAAACATATATATTCCGTTCTTACGCATATATATTCAGTTCTTACACATATATATTCAGTACTTACACATATATATTCAGTTCTTACGCATATATATTCCGTTCTTACGCATATATATCCAGTTCTTACACATATATATTCAGTTCTTACACATATATATTCAGTTCTTACACATATATATTCAGTTCTTACGCATATATATTCCGTTCTTACGAATATATATTCCGTTCTTAAGCATATATATTCCATTCTAACGCATATATATTCGGTTCTTACACATATATATTCAGTTCTTACGCATATATATTCCGTTCTTACGCATATATATTCCGATCTTACGCATATATATTCCGTTCTTACACATATATATTCCGGTCTTACACATATATATTCCATTCTTACGCATATATATTCCGTCCTTACACATATATATTCAGTTCTTATGCGTATATATTCCGTTCTTACGCATATATATTCCGTTCTTACGCATATATATTCCGTTCTTACGCATATATATTCCATTCTTACGCATATCTATTCAGTTCTTACACATATATATTCAGTTCTTACGCATATATATTCCGTACTTACGCATATATATTCCGATCTTACGCTTATATATTCCGTTCTTACGCATAAATATTCCGTTCTTACGCATATATATTCCATTCTTACGCATATATATTCAGTTCTTACGCATATATATTCCGTTCTTACACATATATATTCAGTTCGTACGCATATATATTCAGTTCTTACACATATATATTCCGTTCTTACGCATATATATTCAGTTCTTACACATATATATACAGTTCTTAAACATATATATTCAATTCTTACACATATATATTCAGTTCTTACACATATATATTCAGTTCTTACACATATATATTCAGTTCTTACGCATTTATATTCAGTTCTTACGCATACATTCAGTTCTTACGCATAAATATTCAGTTCTTACACATATATATTCCGTTCTTACGCATATATATTCAGTATTTACACATATATATTCAGTTCTTACACATATATATTCAGTTCTTACACATATATTCCGTTCTTACGCAAATATATATTCCGTTCTTACGCATATATATTCCGTTCTTACGCATATATATTCCGTTCTTACGCATATATATTCCATTCTTACGCATATATATTCAGTTCTTACACATATATATTCAGTTCTTACACATATATATTCAGTTCTAACACATATATATTCAGTTCTTACACATATATATTCAGTTCTTACAGATATATATTCAGTTCTTACAGATACATATTCATTTCTTACACATATATATTTCATTCTTACGCATATATATTCCGTCCTTACACATATATATTCAGTTCTTACACATATATATTCCGTTCTTACGCATATATATTCCGTTCTTACGCATATATATTCCGTTCTTACGCATATATATTCCGTTCTTACGCATATATATTCCATTCTTACGCATATATATTCAGTTCTTACACATATATATTCAGTTCTTACGCATATATATTCCGTTCTTACGCATATATATTCCGATCTTACGCATATATATTCAGTTCTTACACATATATATTCAGTTCTTACACATATATATTCAGTTCTTACACATATATATTCAGTTCTTACGCATATATATTCCGTTCTTACGCATATATATTCCGATCTTACGCATATATATCCAGTTCTTACACATATATATTCAGTTCTTACACATATATATTCAGTTCTTACACATATATATTCAGTTCTTACGCATATATATTCCGTTCTTACGAATATATATTCCGTTCTTACGCATATATATTCCATTCTTACGCATATATATTCAGTTCTTACACATATATATTCAGTTCTTACGCATATATATTCCGTTCTTACGCATATATATTCCGATCTTACGTATATATATTCAGTTCTTACACATATATATTCAGTTCTTACACATATATATTCAGTTCTTACAGATATATATTCAGTTCTTACACATATATATTCAGTTCTTAAACATATATATTCCGTTCTTACGCATATATATTCAGTTCTTACACATATATATTCAGTACTTACACATATATATTCAGTTCTTACGCATATATATTCAGTTCTTACGCATATATTCAGTTCTTACGCATATATATTCAGTTCTTACGCATATATATTCAGTTCTTACACATATAATATTCAGTTCTTCTTACACATATATATTCAGTTCTTACACATATATATTCAGTTTTTACACATATATATTCCATTCTTACGCATATATATTCCGTTCGTACGCATATATATTCAGTTCTTTCACATATATATTCCGTTCTTACGCATATATATTCAGTTCTTACGCATATATATACAGTTCTTAAACATATATATTCAGTTCTTACACATATATATTCAGTTCTTACACATATATATTCAGTTCTTACACATATATATTCAGTTCTTACACATATATATTCAGTTCTTACGCATATATATTCCGTTCTTACGCATATATATTCCGTTCTTACGCATATATATTCCGTTCTTACGCATATATATACCATTCTTACGCATATATATTCAGTTCTTACGCATATATATTCCATTCTTACGCATATATATTCAGTTCTTACACATATATATTCAGTTCTTACAAATATATATTCAGTTCTAACACATATATATTCAGTTCTTACACATATATATTCAGTACTTACAGATATATATTCAGTTCTTACACATATATATTCAGTTCTTACACATATATATTTCATTCTTACGCATATATATTCCGTCCTTACACATATATATTCAGTTCTTACACATATATATTCCGTTCTTACGCATATATATCCAGTTCTTACACATATATATTCAGTTCTTACACATATATATTCAGTTCTTACACATATATATTCAGTTCTTACGCATATATATTCCGTTCTTACGAATATATATTCCGTTCTTACGCATCTATATTCCATTCTTACGCATATATATTCAGTTCTTACACATATATATTCAGTTCTTACGCATATAAATTCCGTTCTTACGCATATATATTCCGATCTTACGCATATATATTCAGTTCTTACACATATATATTCAGTTCTTACACATATATATTCAGTTCTTACACATATATATTCAGTTCTTACACATATATATTCAGTTCTTACAGATATATATTCAGTTCTTACACATATATATTCAGTTCTTACACATATATATTCAGTTCTTACGCATATATATTCAGTTCTTACACATATATATTCAGTTCTTACACATATATATTCAGTTCTTACGCATATATATTCAGTTCTTACGCATATATTCAGTTCTTACGCATATATATTCAGTTCTTACACATATATATTCAGTATTTACACATATATATTCAGTTCTTACACATAAATATTCAGTTCTTACACATATATATTCCGTTCTTACGCATATATATTCCGTTCTTACGCATATATATTCCGTTCTTACGCATATATATTCCGTTCTTACGCATATATATACCATTCTTACGCATATATATTCAGTTCTTACGCATATATATTCAGTTCTTACGCATATATATTCCGTTCTTACGCATATATATTCCGTTCTTACGCATATATATTCCGTTCTTACGCATATATATTCCATTCTTACGCATATATATTCAGTTCTTACACATATATATTCAGTTCTTACGCATATATATTCCGTTCTTACGCATATATATTCCGATCTTACGCATATATATTCAGTTCTTACACATATATATTCAGTTCTTACACATATATATTCAGTTCTTACACTTATATATTCAGTCCTTACGCATATATATTCCGTTCTTACGCATATATATTCCGATCTTACGCATATATATCCAGTTCTTACACATATATATTCAGTTCTTACACATATATATCCAGTTCTCACACATATATATTCAGTTCTTACGCATATATATTCCGTTCTTACGAATATATATTCCGTTCTTACGCATATATATACCATTCTTACGCATATATATTCAGTTCTTTCACATATATATTCAGTTCTTACGCATATATATTCCGTTCTTACGCATATATATTCCGATCTTACGCATATATATTCAGTTCTTACACATATATATTCAGTTCTTACACATATATATTCAGTTCTTACAGATATATATTCAGTTCTTACACATAGATATTCAGTTCTTACACATATATATTCCGTTCTTACGCGTATATATTCAGTTCTTACACATATATATTCAGTTCTTACACATATATATTCAGTTCTTACGCATATATATTCAGTTCTTACGCATATATTCAGTTCTTACGCATATATATTCAGTTCTTACGCATATGTTTTCAGTTCTTACACATATATATTCAGTTCTTTTTACACATATGTATTCAGTTCTTACACATATATATTCAGTTATTACACATATATATTCCATTCTTACGCATATATATTCCGTTCTTAAGCATATATATTCAGATCTTACACATATATATTCTGTTCTTACGCATATATATTCAGTTCTTACACATATATATTCAGTTCTTACACATATATATTCAGTTCTTACTCATATATATTCCGTTCTTACGCATATATATTCAGTTCTTACACATATATATTCAGTTCTTACGCATATATATTCCGTTCTTACGCATATATATTCCGATCTTACGCATATATATTCAGTTCTTACACATATATATTCAGTTCTTACACATATATATTCAGTTCTTACACATTCAGTTCTTACGCATATATATTCCGTTCTTACGCATATATATTCCGATCTTACGCATATATATCCAGTTCTTACACATATATATTCAGTTCTTACACATATATATTCAGTTCTTACACATATATATTCAGTTCTTACGCATATATATTCCGTTCTTACGAATATATATTCCGTTCTTACACATATATATTCCATTCTTACGCATATATATTCCGTTCTTACGCATATATATTCAGTTCTTACACATATATATTCTGTTCTTACGCATATATATTCAGTTCTTACACATATATATTCAGTTCTTACACATATATATTCAGTTCTTACTCATATATATTCCGTTCTTACGCATATATATTCAGTTCTTACACATATATATTCAGTTCTTACGCATATATATTCCGTTCTTACGCATATATATTCCGATCTTACGCATATATATTCAGTTCTTACACATATATATTCAGTTCTTACACATATATATTCAGTTCTTACACATTCAGTTCTTACGCATATATATTCCGTTCTTACGCATATATATTCCGATCTTACGCATATATATCCAGTTCTTACACATATATATTCAGTTCTTACACATATATATTCAGTTCTTACACATATATATTCAGTTCTTACGCATATATATTCCGTTCTTACGAATATATATTCCGTTCTTACGCATATATATTCCATTCTTACGCATATATATTCAGTTCTTACACATATATATTCAGTTCTTACGCATATATATTCCGTTCTTACGCATATATATTCCGATCTTACGTATATATATTCAGTTCTTACACATATATATTCAGTTCTTACACATATATATTCAGTTCTTACAGATATATATTCAGTTCTTACACATATATATTCAGTTCTTAAACATATATATTCCGTTCTTACGCATATATATTCAGTTATTACACATATATATTCAGTACTTACACATATATATTCAGTTCTTACGCATATATATTCAGTTCTTACGCATATATTCAGTTCTTACGCATATATATTCAGTTCTTACGCATATATATTCAGTTCTTACACATATAATATTCAGTTCTTCTTACACATATATATTCAGTTCTTACACATATATATTCAGTTCTTACACATATATATTACATTCTTACGCATATATATTCCGTTCGTACGCATATATATTCAGTTCTTTCACATATATATTCCGTTCTTACGCATATATATTCAGTTTTTACACATATATATACAGTTCTTAAACATATATATTCAGTTCTTACACATATATATTCAGTTCTTACACATATATATTCAGTTCTTACACATATATATTCAGTTCTTACACATATATATTCAGTTCTTACGCATATATATTCAGTTCTTACGCATATATATTCAGTTCTTATACATATATATTCCGTTTTTACGCATATATATTCAGTATTTACACATATATATTCAGTTCTTACACATATATATTCAGTTCTTACACATATATATTCCGTTCTTACGCATATATATTCCGTTCTTACGCGAATATATTCCGTTCTTACGCATATATATTCCGTTCTTACGCATATATATTCCATTCTTACGCATATATATTCAGTTCTTACACATATATATTCAGTTCTTACACACATATATTCAGTTCTAACACATATATATTCAGTTCTTACACATATATATTCAGTACTTACAGATATATATTCAGTTCTTACACATATATATTCAGCTCTTACACATATATATTTCATTCTTACTCATATATATTCCGTCCTTACACATATATATTCAGTTCTTACACATATATATTCCGTTCTTACACATATATATCCAGTTCTTACACATATATATTCAGTTCTTACACATATATATTCAGTTCTTACACATATATATTCAGTTCTTACGCATATATATTCCGTTCTTACGAATATATATTCCGTTCTTACGCATCTATATTCCATTCTTACGCATATATATTCAGTTCTTACACATATATATTCAGTTCTTACGCATATATATTCCGTTCTTACGCATATATATTCCGATCTTACGCATATATATTCAGTTGTTACACATATATATTCAGTTCTTACACATATATATTCAGTTCTTACAGATATATATTCAGTTCTTACACATATATATTCAGTTCTTACACATATATATTCCGTTCTTACGCATATATATTCAGTTCTTACACATATATATTCAGTTCTTACACATATATATTCAGTTCTTACGCATATATATTCAGTTCTTACGCATATATTCAGTTCTTACGCATATATATTCAGTTCTTACACATATATATTCAGTATTTACACATATATATTCAGTTCTTACACATATATATTCAGTTCTTACACATATATATTCCGTTCTTACGCATATATATTCCGTTCTTACGCATATATATTCCGTTCTTACGCATATATATTCCGTTCTTACGCATATATATACCATTCTTATGCATATATATTCAGTTCTTACGCATATATATTCAGTTCTGACGCATATATATTCCGTTCTTACGCATATATATTCCGTTCTTACGCATATATATTCCGTTCTTACGCATATATATTCCATTCTTACGCATATATATTCAGTTCTTACACATATATATTCAGTTCTTACGCATATATATTTCGTTCTTACGCATATATATTCCGATCTTACGCATATATATTCAGTTCTTACACATATATATTCAGTTCTTACACATATATATTCAGTTCTTACACTTATATATTCAGTCCTTACGCATATATATTCCGTTCTTACGCATATATATTCCGATCTTACGCATATATATCCAGTTCTTACACATATATATTCAGTTCTTACACATATATATCCAGTTCTCACACATATATATTCAGTTCTTACGCATATATATTCCGTTCTTACGAATATATATTCCGTTCTTACGCATATATATACCATTCTTACGAATATATATTCAGTTCTTTCACATATATATTCAGTTCTAACGCATATATATTCCGTTCTAACGCATATATATTCCGATCTTACGCATATATATTCAGTTCTTACACATATATATTCAGTTCTTACACATATATATTCAGTTCTTACAGATATATATTCAGTTCTTACACATATATATTCAGTTCTTACACATATATATTCAGTTCTTACGCGTATATATTCAGTTCTTACACATATATATTCAGTTCTTAAACATATATATTCAGTTCTTACGCATATATATTCAGTTCTTACGCATATATTCAGTTCTTACGCATATATATTCAGTTCTAACGCATATGTATTCAGTTCTTACACATATATATTCAGTTCTTTTTACACATATGTATTCAGTTCTTACACATATATATTCAGTTATTACACATATATATTCCATTCTTACGCATATATATTCCGTTCTTACGCATATATATTCAGTTCTTACACATATATATTCTGTTCTTACTCATATATATTCAGTTCTTACACATATATATTCAGTTCTTACTGATATATATTCCGTTCTTACGCATATATATTCCGTTCTTACGCATATATATTCCGTTCTTACGCATGTATATTCCATTCTTACGCATATATATTCAGTTCTTACAAATATATATTCATTTCTTACACATATATATTCAGTTCTAACACATATATATTCAGTTCTTACACATATATATTCAGTTCTTACAGATATATATTCCGTTCGTACACATATATATTCAGTTCTTACACATATATATTCCATTCTTACGCATATATATTCCGTTCTTACACATACATATTCAGTTCTTACACATATATATTCCGTTCTTACGCATATATATTCCGTTCTTACGCATATATATTCCGTTCTTACGCATATAAATTCCGTTCTTACGCATATATATTCCGTTCTTACGCATATATATTCCGTTCTTACGCATATATATTCAGTTCTTAGGCATATATATTCAGTTATTACGCATATATATTCAGTTCTTACACATATATATTCAGTTCTTACAGATATATATTCAGTTCTTAAACTTATATATTCAGTTCTTACACATATGTCTTCAGTTCTTACAATTATATTCCTTTCTTACGCATATATATTCCGTTCTTACGCATATATATTCCGTTCTTACGCATATATATTCCGATCTTACGCATATATATTCAGTTCTTACACATATATATTCAGTTCTAACACATATATATTCAGTTCTTACACATATATATTCAGTTCTTACAGATATATATTCCGTTCTTACACATATATATTCAGTTCTTACACATATATATTCCATTCTTACGCATATATATTCCGTTCTTACGCATATATATTCCATTCTTACGCATATATATTCAGTTCTTACACATATATATTCAGTTCTTACGCATATATATTTCGTTCTTACGCATATATATTCCGATCTTACGCATATATATTCAGTTCTTACACATATATATTCAGTTCTTACACATATATATTCAGTTCTTACACTTATATATTCAGTCCTTACGCATATATATTCCGTTCTTACGCATATATATTCCGATCTTACGCATATATATCCAGTTCTTACACATATATATTCAGTTCTTACACATATATATCCAGTTCTCACACATATATATTCAGTTCTTACGCATATATATTCCGTTCTTACGAATATATATTCCGTTCTTACGCATATATATACCATTCTTACGAATATATATTCAGTTCTTTCACATATATATTCAGTTCTAACGCATATATATTCCGTTCTAACGCATATATATTCCGATCTTACGCATATATATTCAGTTCTTACACATATATATTCAGTTCTTACACATATATATTCAGTTCTTACAGATATATATTCAGTTCTTACACATATATATTCAGTTCTTACACATATATATTCAGTTCTTACGCGTATATATTCAGTTCTTACACATATACATTCAGTTCTTAAACATATATATTCAGTTCTTACGCATATATATTCAGTTCTTACGCATATATTCAGTTCTTACGCATATATATTCAGTTCTAACGCATATGTATTCAGTTCTAACACATATATATTCAGTTCTTTTTACACATATGTATTCAGTTCTTACACATATATATTCAGTTATTACACATATATATTCCATTCTTACGCATAAATATTCCGTTCTTACGCATATATATTCAGTTCTTACACATATATATTCTGTTCTTACGCATATATATTCAGTTCTTACACATATATATTCAGTTCTTACTGATATATATTCCGTTCTTACGCATATATATTCCGTTCTTACGCATATATATTCCGTTCTTACGCATGTATATTCCATTCTTACGCATATATATTCAGTTCTTACAAATATATATTCATTTCTTACACATATATATTCAGTTCTAACACATATATATTCAGTTCTTACACATATATATTCAGTTCTTACAGATATATATTCCGTTCTTACACATATATATTCAGTTCTTACACATATATATTCCATTCTTACGCATATATATTCCGTCCTTACACATATATATTCAGTTCTTACACATATATATTCCGTTCTTACGCATATATATTCCGTTCTTACGCATATATATTCCGTTCTTACGCATATATTCAGTTCTTACGCATATATTCAGTTCTTACGCATATATATTCCGTTCTTACGCATATATATTCCGTTGTTACACATATATATTTAGTTCTTGCACATATATATTCCGTTCTTACGCATATATATTCAGTTCTTAGGCATATATATTCCGTTCTTACGCATATACATTCAGTTCTTACACATATATATTCAGTTCTTACACATATATGTTCAGTTCTTACACATATATATTCAGTTCTTACAAATATATATTCCGTTCTTACGCATATATATTCCGTTCTTACGCATATATATTCCGTTCTTACCCATATATATTCCGATCTTACGCATATATATTCAGTTCTTACACATGTATATTCAGTTCTTACACAAATATATTCAGTTCTTACACATATATATTCAGTTCTTACGCATATATATTCCGTTCTTACGCATATATATTCCGTTCTTACGCATATGTATTCCGTTCTTACACATATAAATTCCGTTCTTACGCATATATATTCCGTTCTTACGCATATATATTCAGTTCTTAGGCATATATATTCCGTTCTTACTCATATATATTCAGTTATTACACATATATATTCAGTTCTTACAGATATATATTCAGTTCTTACACATATATATTCAGTTCTTACACATATGTCTTCAGTTCTTACAATTATATTCCGTTCTTACGCATATATATTCCGTTCTTACGCATATATATTCCGTTCTTACGCATATATATTCCGATCTTACGCATATATATTCAGTTCTTACACATATATATTCAGTTCTAACACATATATATTCAGTTCTTACACATATATATTCCGTTCTTACGCATATATATTCCGTTCTTACGCATTATATACCGTTCTTACGGATATATATTCCGTTCTTACGCATATATATTCCATTATTACGCATATATATTCAGTTCTTACACATATATATTCAGTTCTTACACATATATATTCAGTTCTAACACATATATATTCAGGTCTTACACATATATATTCAGTTCTTACAGATATATATTCCGTTCTTACACATATATATTCAGTTCTTACTCATATATATTCCATTCTTACGCATATATATTCCGTCTTTACACATATATATTCAATTCTTACACATATATATTCCGTTCTTACGCATATATATTCCGGTCTTACGCTTATATATTCCGTTCTTACGCATATATATTCCGTTCTTACTCATATATATTACATTCTTACGCATATATATTCAGTTCTTACACATATATATTCAGTTCTTACGCATATATATTCCGTTCTTACGCATATATATTCCGATTTACGCATATATATTCCGTTCTTACACATATATATTCCGTTCTTACGCATATATATTCCATTCTTACGCATATATATTCAGTTCTTACGCATATATATCCGTTCTTACGCATATATATTCCATTCTTACGCATATATATTCAGTTCTTACACATATATATTCAGTTCTTACGCATATATATTCCGTTCTTACGCATATATATTCCAATCTTACGCATATATATACCGTTCTTACGCATATATATTCCGTTCTTACGCAAAAATATTCAGTTCGTACACATATATATTCAGTTCTTACACATATATATTCCTTTCTTACGCATATATATTCAGTTCTTACGCATATATATTCCGTTCTTACGCATATATATTCAGTTCGTACACATATATATTCAGTTCTTACACATATATATTCATTTCTTACGCATATATATTCAGTTCTTACACATATATATTCCTTTTTTACGCATATATATTCAGTTCTTACACATATATTCTCAGTTCTTAAACATATATATTCAGTTCTTACACATATATATTCAGTTCTTACACATATATATTCAGTTCTTACACATATATATTCAGTTCTCACACATATATATTCAGTTCTTACGCATATATTCAGTTCTTACGCATATATATTCAGTTCTTACACATAAATATTCCGTTCTTACGCATATATATTCCGATCTTACGCATATATATTCAGTTCTTACACATATATATTCAGTTCTAACACATATATATTCAGTTCTTACACATATATATTCAGTACTTACAGATATATATTCCGTTCTTACACATATATATTCAGTTCTTACACATATATATTCCATTCTTACGCATATATATTCCGTCCTTACACATATATTCAGTTCTTACACATATATATTCCGTTCTTACGCATATATATTCCGTTCTTACGCATATATATTCCGTTCTTACGCATATATATTCCATTCTTACGCATATATATTCAGTTCTTACACATATATATTCAGTTCTTACAGATATATATTCCGTTCTTACACATATATATTCAGATCTTACACATATATATTCCATTCTTACGCATATATATTCCGTCCTTACACATATATATTCAGTTGTTACGCGTATATATTCCGTTCTTACGCATATATATTCCGTTCTTACGCATATATATTTCGTTCTTACGCATATATATTCCATTCTTACGCATATATATTCGGTTCTTACACATATATATTCAGTTCTTACGCATATATATTCCGTTCTTACGCATATATATTCCGATCTTACGCTTATATATTCCGTTCTTACGCATAAATATTCCGTTCTTACGCATATATATTCCATTCTTACGCATATATATTCAGTTCTTACGCATATATATTCCGTTCTTACACATATATATTCAGTTCGTACGCATATATATTCAGTTCTTACACATATATATTCCGTTCTTACGCATATATATTCAGTTCTTACACATATATATACAGTTCTTAAACATATATATTCAGTTCTTACACATATATATTCAGTTCTTACACATATATATTCAGTTCTTACACATATATATTCAGTTCTTACGCATATATATTCAGTTCTTACGCATACATTCAGTTTTTACGCATAAATATTCAGTTCTTACACATATATATTCCGTTCTTACGCATATATATTCAGTATTTACACATATATATTCAGTTCTTACACATATATATTCAGTTCTTACACATATATTCCGTTCTTACGCATATATATTCCGTTCTTACGCATATATATTCCGTTCTTACGCATATATATTCCGTTCTTACGCATATATATTCCATTCTTACGCATATATATTCAGTTCTTACACATATATATTCAGTTCTTACACATATATATTCAGTTCTAACACATATATATTCAGTTCTTACACATATATATTCAGTTTTTACAGATATATATTCAGTTCTTACACATATATATTCAGTTCTTACACATATATATTTCATTCTTACGCATATATATTCCGTCCTTACACATATATATTCAGTTCTTACACATATATATTCCGTTCTTACGCATATATATTCCGTTCTTACGCATATATATTCCGTTCTTACGCATATATATTCCGTTCTTACGCATATATATTCCGTTCTTACGCATATATATTCCATTCTTACGCATATATATTCAGTTCTTACACATATATATTCAGTTCTTACGCATATATATTCCGTTCTTACGCATATATATTCCGATCTTACGCATATAATTTCAGTTCTTACACATATATATTCAGTTCTTACACATATATATTCAGTTCTTACACATATATATTCAGTTCTTACGCATATATATTCCGTTCTTACGCATATATATTCCGATCTTACGCATATATATCCAGTTCTTACACATATATATTCAGTTCTTACACATATATATTCAGTTCTTACACATATATATTCAGTTCTTACGCATATATATTCCGTTCTTACGAATATATATTCCGTTCTTACGCATATATATTCCATTCTTACGCATATATATTCAGTTCTTACACATATATATTCAGTTCTTACGCATATATATTCAGTTCTTACGCATATATATTCCGATCTTACGCATATATATTCAGGTCTTACACATATATATTCAGCTCTTACACATATATATTCAGTTCTTACACATATATATTCAGTTCTTACACATATATATTCAGTTCTTAAACATATATATTCCGTTCTTACGCATATATATTCAGTTCTTAAACATATATATTCAGTACTTACACATATATATTCAGTTCTTACGCATATATATTCTGTTCTTACGCATATATTCAGTTCTTACGCATATATATTCAGTTCTTACGCATATATATTCAGTTCTTACACATATATATTCAGTCCGTCCTTACACATATATATTCAGTTCTTACGCGTATATATTCCGTTCTTACGCATATATATTCCGTTCTTACACATATATATTCCATTCTTACGCATATATATTCCGTTCGTACGCATATATATTCAGTTCTTACACATATATATTCCGTTCTTACGCATATATATTCAGTTCCTACACATATATATACAGTTCTTAAACATATATATTCAGTTCTTACACATATATATTCAGTTCTTACACATATATATTCAGTTCTTACACATATATATTCAGTTCTTACACATATATATTCAGTTCTTACGCATACATGTATATATTCAGTTCTTACGCATATATATTCAGTTCTAACACATATATATTCCGTTTTTACGCATATATATTCAGTATTTACACATATATATTCCGTTCTTACACATATATATTCCGTTCTTACGCATATATATCCAGTTCTTACACATATATATTCAGTTCTTACACATATATATTCAGTTCTTACACATATATATTCAGTTCTAACACATATATATTCAGTTCTTACAGATATATATTCAGTACTTACAGATATATATTCAGTTCTTACACATATATATTCAGTTCTTACACATATATATTTCATTCTTACGCATATATATTCCGTCCTTACACATATATATTCAGTTCTTACACATATATATTCCGTTCTTACGCATATATATCCAGTTCTTACACATATATATTCAGTTCTTACACATATATATTCAGTTCTTACGCATATATATTCAGTTCTTACGCATATATATTCCGTTCTTACGCATATATATTCCGATCTTACGCATATATATTCCGTTCTTACGCATATATATTCAGTTCTTACACATATATATACAGTTCTTAAACATATATATTCAGTTCTTACACATATATATTCAGTCCTTACACATATATATTCAGTTCTTACACATATATATTCAGTTCTTACGCATATATATTCAGTTCTTACGCATACATTCAGTTCTTACGCATAAATATTCAGTTCTTACACATATATATTCCGTTCTTACGCATATATATTCAGTATTTACACATATATATTCAGTTCTTACACATATATATTCAGTTCTTACACATATATTCCGTTCTTACGCATATATATTCCGTTCTTACGCATATATATTCAGTTCTTACGCATATATATTCCGTTCTTACGCATATATATTCCATTCTTACGCATATATATTCAGTTCTTACACATATATATTCAGTTCTTACACATATATATTCAGTTCTAACACATATATATTCAGTTCTTACACATATATATTCAGTTCTTACAGATATATATTCAGTTCTTACACATATATATTCAGTTCTTACACATATATATTTCATTCTTACGCATATATATTCCGTCCTTACACATATA
Organism: Cyrtodaria siliqua; assembly: GCA_037043455.1. Lineage (NCBI taxonomy): Eukaryota > Metazoa > Mollusca > Bivalvia > Adapedonta > Hiatellidae > Cyrtodaria > Cyrtodaria siliqua. The sequence goes on along the minus strand of JAWPHD010017350.1, from coordinate 28,405 downwards.
TATTCAGTTCTTACACATATATATTCTGTTCTTACGCATATATATTCCGTTCTTACGCATATATATTCCTTTCTTACGCATATATATTCCGTTCTTATGCATATATATTCCATTCTTACGCATGTATATTCAGTTCTTACACATATATATTCAGTTCTTACGCATATATATTCCGTTCTTACGCATATATATTCCGATCTTACGCATATATATTCAGTTCTTACACATATATATTCAGTTCTTACACATATATATTCAGTTCTTACACATATATATTCAGTTCTTACGCATATATATTCCGTTCTTACGCATATATATTCCGTTCTTACGCATATATATATAGTTCTTACACATATATATTCAGTTCTTACACATATATATTCAGTTCTTACACATATATATTCAGTTCTTACGCATATATATTCCGTTCTTACGAATATATATTCCGTTCTTACGCATATATATTCCATTCTTACGCATATATATTCAGTTCTTACACATATATATTCAGTTCTTACGCATATATATTCCGTTCTTACGCATATATATTCCGACCTTACGCATATATATTCAGTTCTTACACATATATATATTCAGTTCTTACACATATATATTCAGTTCTTACAGATATATATTCAGTTCTTACACATATATATTCCGTTCTTACGCATATATATTCAGTTCTTACGCATATATATTCAGTTCTTACACATATATAATCAGTACTTACACATATATATTCAGTTCTTACGCATATATATTCAGTTCTTACGCATATATTCAGTTCTTAAGCATATATATTCAGTTCTTACGCGTATATAATCTGTTCTTACACATATATATTCAGTCCGTCCTTACACATATATATTCAGTTCTAACACATATATATTCAGTTCTTACAGATATATATTCAGTACTTACAGATATATATTCAGTTCTTACACATATATATTCAGTTCTTACACATATATATTTCATTCTTACGCATATATATTCCGTCCTTACACATATATATTCAGTTCTTACACATATATATTCCGTTCGTACGCATATATATCCAGTTCTTACACATATATATTCAGTTCTTACACATATATATTCAGTTCTTACACATATATATTCAGTTCTTACGCATATATATTCCGTTCTTACGAATATATATTCCGTTCTTACGCATATATATTCCATTCTTACGCATATATATTCAGTTCTTACACATATATATTCAGTTCTTACACATATATATTCAGTTCTTACGCATATATATTTCGTTCTTACGCATATATATTCCGATCTTACGCATATATATTGAGTTCTTACACATATATATTCAGTTCTTACACATATATATTCAGTTCTTACGCATATATATTCCGTTCTTACGCATATATATTCCGATCTTACGCATATATATCCAGTTCTTACACATATATATTCAGTTCTTACACATATATATTCAGTTCTTACACATATATATTCAGTTCTTACGCATATATATTCCGTTCTTACGAATATATATTCCGTTCTTACGCATATATATTCCATTCTTACGCATATATATTCAGTTCTTACACATATATATTCAGTTCTTACGCATATATATTCCGTTCTTACGCATATATATTCCGACCTTACGCATATATATTCAGTTCTTACACATATATATATTCAGTTCTTACACATATATATTCAGTTCTTACAGATATATATTCAGTTCTTACACATATATATTCAGTTCTTAAACATATATATTCCGTTCTTACGCATATATATTCAGTTCTTACACATATATAATCAGTACTTACACATATATATTAAGTTCTTACGCATATATATTCAGTTCTTACGCATATATTCAGTTCTTACGCATATATATTCAGTTCTTACGCATATATAATCTGCTCTTGCACATATATATTCAGTCCGTCCTTACACATATATATTCAGTTCTAACACATATATATTCAGTTCTTACAGATATATGATCAGTACTTACAGATATATATTCAGTTCTTACACATATATATTCAGTTCTTACACATATATATTTCATTCTTACGCATATATATTCCGTCCTTACACATATATATTCAGTTCTTACACATATATATTCCGTTCTTACGCATATATATCCAGTTCTTACACATATATATTCAGTTCTTACACATATATATTCAGTTCTTACACATATATATTCAGTTCTTACGCATATATATTCCGTTCTTACGAATATATATTCCGTTCTTACGCATATATATTCCATTCTTACGCATATATATTCAGTTCTTACACATATGTATTCAGTTCTTACGCATATATATTCCGTTCTTACGCATATATATTCCGATCTTACGCATATATATTCCGTTCTTACGCATATATATTCAGTTCTTACACATATATATACAGTTCTTAAACATATATATTCAGTTCTTACACATATATATTCAGTCCTTACACATATATATTCAGTTCTTACACATATATATTCAGTTCTTACGCATATATATTCAGTTCTTACGCATACATTCAGTTCTTACGCATAAATATTCAGTTCTTACACATATATATTCCGTTCTTACGCATATATATTCAGTATTTACACATATATATTCAGTTCTTTCACATATATTCCGTTCTTACGCATATATATTCCGTTCTTACGCATATATATTCCGTTCTTACGCATATATATTCCGTTCTTACGCATATATATTCCATTCTTACGCATATATATTCAGTTCTTACAAATATATATTCAGTTCTTACACATATATATTCAGTTCTAACACATATATATTCAGTTCTTACACATATATATTCAGTTCTTACAGATATATATTCAGTTCTTACACATATATATTCAGTTCTTACACATATATATTTCATTCTTACGCATATATATTCCGTCCTTACACATATATATTCAGTTCTTACACATATATATTCCGTTCTTACGCATATATATTCCGTTCTTACGCATATATATTCCTTTCTTACGGATATATATTCCGTTCTTATGCATATATATTCCATTCTTACGCATATATATTCAGTTCTTACACATATATATTCAGTTCTTACGCATATATATTCCGTTCTTACGCATATATATTCCGATCTTACGCATATATATTGAGTTCTTACACATATATATTCAGTTCTTACACATATATATTCAGTTCTTACACATATATATTCAGTTCTTACGCATATATATTCCGTTCTTACGCATATATATTCCGATCTTACGCATATATATCCAGTTCTTACACATATATATTCAGTTCTTACACATATATATTCAGTTCTTACACATATATATTCAGTTCTTACGCATATATATTCCGTTCTTACGAATATATATTCCATTCTTACGCATATATATTCCATTCTTACGCATATATATTCAGTTCTTACACATATATATTCAGTTCTTACGCATATATATTCCGTTCTTACGCATATATATTCCGACCTTACGCATATATATTCAGTTCTTACACATAAATATATTCAGTTCTTACACATATATATTCAGTTCTTACAGATATATATTCAGTTCTTACACATATATATTCAGTTCTTAAACATATATATTCCGTTCTTACGCATATATATTCAGTTCTTACACATATATAATCAGTACTTACACATATATATTCAGTTCTTACGCATATATATTCAGTTCTTACGCATATATTCAGTTCTTACGCATATATATTCAGTTCTTACGCATATATAATCTGTTCTTACACATATATATTCAGTTCTTCTTACACATATATATTCAGTTCTTACACATATATATTCAGTTCTTACACATATATATTCCATTCTTACGCATATATATTCCGTTCGTACGCATATATATTCAGTTCTTACACATATATACATGTGTAAGAACTGAATATATATGCGTAAGATCGGAATATATATGGGTAAGAACTGAATATTTATGCATAAGAACGGAATATATATTTGTAAGAACTGAATATATATGTGTAAGAACTGAATATATATGTGTAAGAACTGAATATATATGTGTAAGAACTGAATATATATGCGTAAGAACGGAATATATATGCCTAAGAACTGAATATATATGCGTAAGAACGGAATATATATGGGCAAGAACTAAATATATATGTGTAAGAGCGGAATATATATGCGTAAGAACGGAATATATATGCGTAAGAACTGAATATATGCGTAAGAACTGAATATATGCGTAAGAACGGAATATATATGCGTAAGAACGGAATATATATGCGTAAGGACGGAATATATATGCGTTAGAATGGAATATATATGTGTAAGAACTAAATATATATGTGTAAGAACTGAATATATATGCGTAAGAACGGAATATATATGTGTAAGAACTGAATATATATGTGTAAGAACTGAATACATATGTTTAAGAACGGAATATATATCTGTAAGAACTGAATATATATGTGTAAGAACTGAATATATATGCGTAAGAACGGAATATATATGCCTAAGAACAGAATTTATATGCGTAAGAACGGAATATATATGCGTAAGAACGGAATATATATGCGTATGAACGGAATATATATGTATAAGAACTGAATATATATGTGTAAGGACGGAATATATATGTGTAAGAACTGAATATATATGTGTAAGAACTGAATATATATGCGTAAGAATGGAATATATATGCGTAAGAACGGAATATATATGCGTAAGAACGGAATATATATGCGTAAGAACGGAATATATATGCGTAAGAACGGAATATATATGTGTAAGAACTGAATATATATGCGTAAGAACTGAATATATATTTGTAAGAACTGAATATATATGTGTAAGAACTGAATATATATGTGTAAGAACTGAATATATATGTGTAAGAACTGAATATATATGTGTAAGAACTGAATATATATGCGTAAGAACGGAATATATATCTGTAAGAACTGAATATATGCGTAAGAACGGAATATATATGCGTAAGAACGGAATATATATGCGTAAGAACGGAATATATATGCGTTAGAACTGAATATATATGTGTAAGAACTGAATATATATGCGTTAGAACTGAATATATATGGGTAAGAACTGAATATATATGTTTAAGAACTGAATATACATGTGTAAGAATTGAATATATATGCGTAAGATCGGAATATATATGCGTAAGAACGGAATATATATGAGTAAGAACGGAATATATATGCGTAAGAATGGAATATATTGTAAGAACTGAATATATATGTGTAAGAACTGAATATATATGTGTAAGAACTGAATATATATGTGTAAGAACTGAATATATATGTGTAAGAACTGAATATATATGTGTAAGAACTGAATATATATGTGTAAGAACTGAATATATACTGAATATATATGTGTCAGAACTGAATATATATGCGTAAGATCGGAATATATATGCGTAAGAACTGAATATATATGCGTAAGAACAGAATATATATGCGTAAGAACGGAATATATATGTGAAAGAACTGAATATATATGCGTGAGAACGGAATATATATGCCTAAGAACTGCATTTATATGCGTAAGAACGGAATATATATGTGCAAGAACTAAATATATATGTGTTAGAACGGAATATATATGCGTAAGAACGGAATATATATGCGTAAGAACTGAATATATGCGTAAGAACTGAATATATGCGTAAGAACGGAATATATATGCGTAAGAACGGAATATATATGCGTAAGAACGGAATATATATGCGTAAGAACGGAATATATATGTATAAGAACTGAATATATATTTGTAAGGACGGAATATATATGCGTAAGAACGGAATATGTATGCGTAAGAATGGAATATATATGCGTAAGAACGGAATATATATTTGTAAGAACTGAATATATATGTGTAAGAACTGAAT
>JAWPHD010017350.1:0-15000 GCA_037043455.1 Cyrtodaria siliqua | reverse complement strand
CGCATATATATTCAGTTCTTACACATATATATTCAGTTCTTACAGATATATATTCAGTTCTTACACTTATATATTCAGTTCTTACGCATATATATTCCGTTCTTACGCATATATTCAGTTCTTACGCATATATTCAAATCTTACACATATATATTCAGTTCTAACACATATATATTCAGTTCTTACACATATATATTCAGTTCTTACAGATATATATTCCGTTCTTACACATATATATTCAGTTCTTACACATATATATTACATTTTTACGCATAAATATTCCGTCCTTACACATATATATTCAGTTCTTACACATATATATTCCGTACTTACGCATATATATTCCGTTCTTACGCATATATATTCCGTTCTTACGCATATATATTCCGTTCTTACGCATATATATTCCATTCTTACGCATATATATTCAGTTCTTACACATATATATTCAGTTCTTACACATATATATTCAGTTCTAACACATATATATTCAGTTCTTACACATATATATTCTGTTCTTACAGATATATATTCCGTTCTTACACATATATATTCAGTTCTTACACATATATATTCCATTCTTACGCATATATATTCCGTCCTTACACATATATATTCAGTTCTTACACATATATATTCCGTTCTTACGCATATATTTTCCGTTCTTACGCATATATATTCCGTTCTTACGCATATATATTCCGTCCTTACACATATATATTCAGTTCTTACACATATATATTCCGTTCTTACGCATATATATTCCGTTCTTACGCATATATATTCCGTTCTTACGCATATATATTCCGTTTTTACGCATATATATTCCATTCTTACGCATATATATTCAGTTCTTACACATATATATTCAGTTCTTACACATATATATTCAGTTCTTACACATATATATTCAGTTCTTACAGATATATATTCCGTTCTTACACATATATATTCAGTTCTTACACATATATATTCCGTACTTACGCATATATTCAGTTCTTACACATATATATTCAGTTCTTACAGATATATATTCAGTTCTTACACATATATATTCAGTTCTTACAGATATATATTCCGTTCTTACACATATATATTCAGTTCTTACACATATATATTACATTTTTACGCATAAATATTCCGTCCTTACACATATATATTCAGTTCTTACACATATATATTCCGTACTTACGCATATATATTCCGTTCTTACGCATATATATTCCGTTCTTACGCATATATATTCCGTTCTTACGCATATATATTCCATTCTTACGCATATATATTCAGTTCTTACACATATATATTCAGTTCTTACACATATATATTCAGTTCTAACACATATATATTCCGTTCTTACGCATATAAATTCCGTTCTAACGCATATATATTCCGTTCTTACGCATATATATTCCGTTCTTACGCATATATATTCAGTTCTTAGGCATATATATTCCGTTCTTACGCATATATATTCAGTTCTTACACATATATTCAGTTCTTACAGATATATATTCAGTTTTTACACTTATATATTCAGTTCTTACACATATGTCTTCAGTTCTTACAATTATGTTCCGTTCTTACGCATATATATTCCGTTCTTACGCATATATATTCCGATCATACGCATATATATTCAGTTCTTACACATATATATTCAGTTCTAACACATATATATTCAGTTCTTACACCTATATATTCAGTTCTTACAGATATATATTCCGTTCTTACACATATATATTCAGTTCTTACACATATATATTCCATTCTTAAGCATATATATTCCGTCCTTACACATATATATTCAGTTCTTACACATATATATTCAGTTCTTACGCATACATTCAGTTCTTACACATATATATTCAGTTCTAACACATATATATTCAGTTCTTACGCATATATATTCCGTTCTTACGCATATATATTCCGTCCTTACACATATATATTCAGTTCTTACACATATATATTCCGTTCTTACGCATATATTCAGTTCTTACACATATATATTCAGTTCTTACAGATATATATTCCGTTCTTACACATATATATTCAGTTCTTACACATATATATTCAGTTCTTACACCTATATATTCAGTTCTTACAGATATATATTCCGTTCTTACACATATATATTCAGTTCTTACACATATATATTCCATTCTTACGCATATATATTCCGTCCTTACACATATATATTCAGTTCTTACACATATATATTCCGTTCTTACGCATATATTCAGTTCTTACACATATATATTCAGTTCTTACAGATATATATTCCGTTCTTACACATATATATTCAGTTCTTACACATATATATTCCATTCTTACGCATATATATTCCGTCCTTACACATATATATTCAGTTCTTACACATATATATTCCGTTCTTACGCATATATTTTCAGTTCTTACGCATATATTCAGTTCTTACACATATATATTCAGTTCTAACACATATATATTCAGTTCTTACACATATATATTCTGTTCTTACAGATATATATTCCGTTCTTACACATATATATTCAGTTCTTACACATATATATTCCATTCTTACGCATATATATTCCGTCCTTACACATATATATTCAGTTCTTACACATATATATTCCGTTCTTATGCATATATTTTCCGTTCTTACGCATATATATTCCGTTCTTACGCATATATATTCCGTCCTTACACATATATATTCAGTTCTTACACATATATATTCCGTTCTTACGCATATATATTCCGTTCTTACGCATATATATTCCGTTCTTACGCATATATATTCCATTTTTACGCATATATATTCCATTCTTACGCATATATATTCAGTTCTTACACATATATATTCAGTTCTTACACATATATATTCAGTTCTTACACATATATATTCAGTTCTTACAGATATATATTCCGTTCTTACACATATATATTCAGTTCTTACACATATATATTACATTTTTACGCATAAATATTCCGTCCTTACACATATATATTCAGTTCTTACACATATATATTCCGTACTTACGCATATATATTCCGTTCTTACGCATATATATTCCGTTCTTACGCATATATATTCCATTCTTACGCATATATATTCAGTTCTTACACATATATATTCAGTTCTTACACATATATATTCAGTTCTAACACATATATATTCCGTTCTTACGCATATAAATTCCGTTCTAACGCATATATATTCCGTTCTTACGCATATATATTCCGTTCTTACGCATATATATTCAGTTCTTAGGCATATATATTCCGTTCTTACGCATATATATTCAGTTCTTACACATATATTCAGTTCTTACAGATATATATTCAGTTCTTACACTTATATATTCAGTTCTTACACATATGTCTTCAGTTCTTACAATTATGTTCCGTTCTTACGCATATATATTCCGTTCTTACGCATATATATTCCGATCATACGCATATATATTCAGTTCTTACACATATATATTCAGTTCTAACACATATATATTCAGTTCTTACACCTATATATTCAGTTCTTACAGATATATATTCCGTTCTTACACATATATATTCAGTTCTTACACATATATATTCCATTCTTAAGCATATATATTCCGTCCTTACACATATATATTCAGTTCTTACACATATATATTCAGTTCTTACGCATATATTCAGTTCTTACACATATATATTCAGTTCTAACACATATATATTCAGTTCTTACAACTATATATTCAGTTCTTACAGATATATATTCCGTTCTTACACATATATATTCAGTTCTTACACATATATATTCCATTCTTAAGCATATATATTCCGTCCTTACACATATATATTCCGTTCTTACACATATATATTTATATATTTAGTTCTTACACATATATATTACGTTCTTACGCATATATATTCAGTTCTTACGCATATATATTCAGTTCTTACACATATATATTCAGTTCTTACACATATATATTCAGTTCTAACACATATATATTCAGTTCTTACACATATATATTCAGTTCTTACAGATATATATTCCGTTCTTACACATATATATTCAGTTCTTACACATATATATTCCATTCTTACGCATATATATTCCGTCCTTACACATATATATTCAGTTCTTACACATATATATTCCGTTCTTACGCATATATATTCAGTTCTTAGACATATATATTCAGTTCTTACACATATATATTCAGTTCTTACACATATATATTCAGTTCTTACACATATATATTCAGTTCTTACAAATATATATTCAGTTCTTACGCATATATATTCAGTTCTTACACATATATATTCAGTTCTTACACATATATATTCAGTTCTTACGCATATATATTCAGTTCTTACACATATATATTCAGTTCTTACACATATATATTCAGTTCTTACACATATATATTCAGTTCTTACACATATATATTCCGTTCTTATGCATATATATTCCGTTCTTACGCATATATATTCCGTTCTTACGCATATAAATTCTGTTCTAACGCATATATATTCCGTTCTAACGCATATATATTCCGTTCTTACGCATATATATTCAGTTCTTAGGCATATATATTCCGTTCTTACGCATATATATTCAGTTCTTACACATATATTCAGTTCTTACAGATATATATTCAGTTCTTACACTTATATATTCAGTTCTTACACATATGTCTTCAGTTCTTACAATTATGTTCCGTTCTTACGCATATATATTCCGTTCTTACGCATATATATTCCGATCATACGCATATATATTCAGTTCTTACACATATATATTCAGTTCTAACACATATATATTCAGTTCTTACACCTATATATTCAGTTCTTACAGATATATATTCCGTTCTTACACATATATATTCAGTTCTTACACATATATATTCCATTCTTAAGCATATATATTCCGTCCTTACACATATATATTCAGTTCTTACACATATATATTCAGTTCTTACGCATATATTCAGTTCTTACACATATATATTCAGTTCTAACACATATATATTCAGTTCTTACACCTATATATTCAGTTCTTACAGATATATATTCCGTTCTTACACATATATATTCAGTTCTTACACATATATATTCCATTCTTAAGCATATATATTCCGTCCTTACACATATATATTCAGTTCTTACACATATATATTCCGTTCTTACGCATATATATTCCGTTCTTACGCATATATATTCCGTTCTTACGCATATATATTCCGTTTTTACGCATATATATTCCATTCTTACGCATATATATTCAGTTCTTACACATATATATTCAGTTCTTACACATATATATTCAGTTCTTACACATATATATTCAGTTCTTACAGATATATATTCCGTTCTTACACATATATATTCAGTTCTTACACATATATATTACATTTTCACGCATAAATATTCCGTCCTTACACATATATATTCAGTTCTTACACATATATATTCCGTACTTACGCATATATATTCCGTTCTTACGCATATATATTCCGTTCTTACGCATATATATTCCGTTCTTACGCATATATATTCCATTCTTACGCATATATATTCAGTTCTTACACATATATATTCAGTTCTTACACATATATATTCAGTTCTAACACATATATATTCAGTTCTTACACATATATATTCTGTTCTTACAGATATATATTCCGTTCTTACACATATATATTCAGTTCTTACACATATATATTCCATTCTTACGCATATATATTCCGTCCTTACACATATATATTCAGTTCTTACACATATATATTCAGTTCTAACACATATATATTCAGTTCTTACACCTATATATTCAGTTCTTACAGATATATATTCCGTTCTTACACATATATATTCAGTTCTTACACATATATATTCCATTCTTAAGCATATATATTCCGTCCTTACACATATATATTCAGTTCTTACACATATATATTCCGTTCTTACGCATATATATTCCGTTCTTACGCATATATATTCCGTTCTTAAGCATATATATTCCGTTTTTACGCATATATATTCCATTCTTACGCATATATATTCAGTTCTTACACATATATATTCAGTTCTTACACATATATATTCAGTTCTTACACATATATATTCAGTTCTTACAGATATATATTCCGTTCTTACACATATATATTCAGTTCTTACACATATATATTACATTTTTACGCATAAATATTCCGTCCTTACACATATATATTCAGTTCTTACACATATATATTCCGTACTTACGCATATATATTCCGTTCTTACGCATATATATTCCGTTCTTACGCATATATATTCCGTTCTTACGCATATATATTCCATTCTTACGCATATATATTCAGTTCTTACACATATATATTCAGTTCTTACACATATATATTCAGTTCTAACACATATATATTCAGTTCTTACACATATATATTCTGTTCTTACAGATATATATTCCGTTCTTACACATATATATTCAGTTCTTACACATATATATTCCATTCTTACGCATATATATTCCGTCCTTACACATATATATTCAGTTCTTACACATATATATTCCGTTCTTACGCATATATTTTCCGTTCTTACGCATATATATTCCGTTCTTACGCATATATATTCCGTTCTTACGCATATATTCAGTTCTTACGCATATATTCAGTTCTTACGCATATATATTCCGTTCTTACGCATATATATTCCGTTCTTACACATATATATTTATATATTTAGTTCTTACACATATATATTCCGTTCTTACGCATATATATTCAGTTCTTACTCATATATATTCAGTTCTTACACATATATATTCAGTTCTTACACATATATATTCAGTTCTAACACATATATATTCAGTTCTTACACATATATATTCAGTTCTTACAGATATATATTCCGTTCTTACACATATATATTCAGTTCTTACACATATATATTCCATTCTTACGCATATATATTCCGTCCTTACACATATATATTCAGTTCTTACACATATATATTCCGTTCTTACGCATATATATTCAGTTCTTAGACATATATATTCAGTTCTTACACATATATATTCAGTCCTTACACATATATATTCAGTTCTTACACATATATATTCAGTTCTTACAAATATATATTCAGTTCTTACGCATATATATTCAGTTCTTACACATATATATTCAGTTCTTACACATATATATTCAGTTCTTACGCATATATATTCAGTTCTTACACATATATATTCAGTTCTTACACATATATATTCAGTTCTTACACATATATATTCAGTTCTTACACATATATATTCCGTTCTTATGCATATATATTCCGTTCTTACGCATATATATTCCGTTCTTACGCATATAAATTCCGTTCTAACGCATATATATTCCGTTCTTACGCATATATATTCCGTTCTTACGCATATATATTCAGTTCTTAGGCATATATATTCCGTTCTTACGCATATATATTCAGTTCTTACACATATATTCAGTTCTTACAGATATATATTCAGTTCTTACACTTATATATTCAGTTCTTACACATATGTCTTCAGTTCTTACAATTATGTTCCGTTCTTACGCATATATATTCCGTTCTTACGCATATATATTCCGATCATACGCATATATATTCAGTTCTTACACATATATATTCAGTTCTAACACATATATATTCAGTTCTTACACCTATATATTCAGTTCTTACAGATATATATTCCGTTCTTACACATATATATTCAGTTCTTACACATATATATTCCATTCTTAAGCATATATATTCCGTCCTTACACATATATATTCAGTTCTTACACATATATATTCAGTTCTTACGCATATATTCAGTTCTTACACATATATATTCAGTTCTAACACATATATATTCAGTTCTTACACCTATATATTCAGTTTTTACAGATATATATTCCGTTCTTACACATATATATTCAGTTCTTACACATATATATTCCATTCTTAAGCATATATATTCCGTCCTTACACATATATATTCAGTTCTTACACATATATATTCCGTTCTTACGCATATATATTCCGTTCTCACGCATATATATTCCGTTCTTACGCATATATATTCCGTTTTTACGCATATATATTCCATTCTTACGCATATATATTCAGTTCTTACACATATATATTCAGTACTTACACATATATATTCAGTTCTTACACATATATATTCAGTTCTTACACATATATATTCAGTTCTTACACATATATATTACATTTTTACGCATAAATATTCCGTCCTTACACATATATATTCAGTTCTTACACATATATATTCCGTACTTACGCATATATATTCCGTTCTTACGCATATATATTCCGTTCTTACGCATATATATTCCGTTCTTACGCATATATATTCCATTCTTACGCATATATATTCAGTTCTTACACATATATATTCAGTTCTTACACATATATATTCAGTTCTAACACATATATATTCAGTTCTTACACATATATATTCTGTTCTTACAGATATATATTCCGTTCTTACACATATATATTCAGTTCTTACACATATATATTCCATTCTTACGCATATATATTCCGTCCTTACACATATATATTCAGTTCTTACACATATATATTCCGTTCTTACGCATATATTTTCCGTTCTTACGCATATATATTCCGTTCTTACGCATATATATTCCGTTCTTACGCATATATTCAGTTCTTACGCATATATTCAGTTCTTACGCATATATATTCCGTTCTTACGCATATATATTCCGTTCTTACACATATATATTATTATATTTAGTTCGTGCACATATATATTCCGTTCTTACGCATATATATTCAGTTCTTAGGCATATATATTCCGTTCTTACGCATATATATTCCGTTCTTACACATATATATTTAGTTCTTACACATATATATTCAGTTCTTACACATATATATTCAGTTCTTACAAATATATATTCCGTTCTTACGCATATATAATCCGTTCTTACGCATATATATTCCGTTCTTACCCATATATATTCCGATCTTACGCATATATATTCAGTTATTCAGTTCTTACACATGTATATTCAGTTCTTACACATATATATTCAGTTCTTACACATATATATTCAGTTCTTACGCATA
Organism: Cyrtodaria siliqua; assembly: GCA_037043455.1. Classification (NCBI taxonomy): domain Eukaryota; kingdom Metazoa; phylum Mollusca; class Bivalvia; order Adapedonta; family Hiatellidae; genus Cyrtodaria; species Cyrtodaria siliqua. Next base: position 5,892 of record JAWPHD010017350.1, on the reverse strand, counting down.
AATATTCCGTTCTTACGCATATATATTCCGTTCTTAGACATATATATTCAGTTCTTAGGGATATATATTCCGTTCTTACGCATATATATTTAGTTCTTACAGATATATATTCAGTTCTTACACTTATATATTCCGTTCTTACGCATATATTCAGTTCTTACGCATATATTCAGTTCTTACGCATATATTCAGTTCTTACGCATATATATTCCGTTCTTACACATATATATTACATTTTTACGCATATATATTCCGTCCTTACACATATATATTCAGTCTTACACATATATATTCCGTTCTTACGCATATATATTCCGTTCTTACGCATATATATTCCGCTCTTACGCATATATATTCCATTCTTACTCATATATATTCAGTTCTTACACATATATATTCAGTTCTTACACATATATATTCAGTTCTAACACATATATATTCAGTTCTTACACATATATATTCTGTTCTTACAGATATATATTCCGTTCTTACACATATATATTCAGTTCTTACACATATATATTCCATTCTTACGCATATATATTCCGTCCTTACACATATATATTCAGTTCTTACACATATATATTCCGTTCTTACGCATATATTTTCCGTTCTTACGCATATATATTCCGTTCTTACGCATATATATTCCGTTCTTACGCATATATTCAGTTCTTACGCATATATTCAGTTCTTACGCATATATAATCCGTTCTTACGCATATATATTCCGTTCTTACACATATATACTTATATATTTAGTTCGTGCACATATATATTCCGTTCTTACGCATATATATTCAGTTCTTAGGCATATATATTCCGTTCTTACGCATATATATTCAGTTCTTACACATATATATTTAGTTCTTACACATATATATTCAGTTCTTACACATACATGTATATATTCCGTTCTTACAAATATATATTCCGTTCTTACGCATATAAAATCCGTTCTTACGCATATATATTCCGTTCTTACCCATATATATTCCGATCTTACGCATATATATTCAGTTATTCAGTTCTTACACATGTATATTCAGTTCTTACACATATATATTCAGTTCTTACAAATATATATTCAGTTCTTACGCATATATATTCCGTTCTTACGCATATATATTCCGTTCTTAGACATATATATTCAGTTCTTAGGGATATATATTCCGTTCTTACGCATATATATTCAGTTCTTACACATATATATTCAGTTCTTACACTTATATATTCAGTTCTTACGCATATATATTCCGTTCTTACGCATATATTCAGTTCTTACGCATATATTCAGTTCTTACGCATATATTCAGTTCTTACGCATATATATTCCGTTCTTACGCATATATATTTCGTTCTTACGCATATATATTCCGATCTTACGCATATATATTCAGTTCTTACACATATATATTCAGTTCTAACACATATATATTCAGTTCTTACACATATATATTCAGTTCTTACAGATATATATTCCGTTCTTACACATATATATTCAGTTCTTACACATATATATTCCATTCTTACTCATATATATTCCGTCCTTACACATATATATTCAGTTCTTACACATATATATTCCGTTCTTACGCATATATATTCCGTTCTTACGCATATATGTTCCGTTCTTACGCATATATATTCCGTTCTTACGCATATATATTCCATTCTTACGCATATATATTCAGTTCTTACACATATATATTCAGTTCTTACACATATATATTCAGTTCTAACACATATATATTCAGTTCTTACACATATATATTCAGTTCTTACAGATATATATTCCGTTCTTACACATATATATTCAGTTCTTACACATATATATTCCATTCTTACGCATATATATTCCGTCCTTACACATATATATTCAGTTCTTACACATATATATTCCGTTCTTACGCATATATATTCCGTTCTTACACATATATATTCCGTTCTTACGCATATATATTCAGTTCTTAGACATATATATTCAGTTCTTACACATATATATTCAGTTCTTACACATATATATTCAGTTCTTACACATATATATTCAGTTCTTACAAATATATATTCAGTTCTTACGCATATATATTCAGTTCTTACACATATATATTCAGTTCTTACACATATATATTCAGTTCTTACGCATATATATTCAGTTCTTACACATATATATTCAGTTCTTACACATATATATTCAGTTCTTACACATATATATTCAGTTCTTACACATATATATTCCGTTCTTATGCATATATATTCCGTTCTTACGCATATATATTCCGTTCTTACGCATATAAATTCCGTTCTAACGCATATATATTCCGTTCTTACGCATATATATTCCGTTCTTACGCATATATATTCAGTTCTTAGGCATATATATTCCGTTCTTACGCATATATATTCAGTTCTTACACATATATTCAGTTCTTACAGATATATATTCAGTTCTTACACTTATATATTCAGTTCTTACACATATGTCTTCAGTTCTTACAATTATGTTCCGTTCTTACGCATATATATTCCGTTCTTACGCATATATATTCCGATCATACGCATATATATTCAGTTCTTACACATATATATTCAGTTCTAACACATATATATTCAGTTCTTACACCTATATATTCAGTTCTTACAGATATATATTCCGTTCTTACACATATATATTCAGTTCTTACACATATATATTCCATTCTTAAGCATATATATTCCGTCCTTACACATATATATTCAGTTCTTACACATATATATTCCGTTCTTACGCATATATATTCCGTTCTTACTCATATATATTCCGTTCTTACGCATATATATTCCGTTCTTACGCATATATATTCCATTCTTACGCATATATATTCAGTTCTTACACATATATATTCAGTTCTTACACATATATATTCAGTTCTAACACATATATATTCAGTTCTTAAACATATATATTCAGTTCTTACACATATATATTCCGTTCTTACACATATATATTCAGTTCTTACACATATATATTCAGTTCTTACACATATATATTCAGTTCTAACACATATATATTCAGTTCTTACACATATATATTCAGTTCTTACGCATATATATTCCGTTCTTACGCATATATATTCCGTTCTTAGACATATATATTCAGTTCTTAGGGATATATATTCCGTTCTTACGCATATATATTCAGTTCTTACACATATATATTCAGTTCTTACAGATATATATTCAGTTCTTACACTTATATATTCCGTTTTTACGCATATATTCAGTTCTTACGCATATATTCAGTTCTTACGCATATATTCAGTTCTTACACATATATATTCAGTTCTTACACATATATATTCAGTTCTTACAGATATATATTCCGTTCTTACACATATATATTCAGTTCTTACACATATATATTACATTTTTACGCATAAATATTCCGTCCTTACACATATATATTCAGTTCTTACACATATATATTCCGTACTTACGCATATATATTCCGTTCTTACGCATATATATTCCGTTCTTACGCATATATATTCCATTCTTACGCATATATATTCAGTTCTTACACATATATATTCAGTTCTTACACATATATATTCAGTTCTAACACATATATATTCAGTTCTTACACATATATATTCTGTTCTTACAGATATATATTCCGTTCTTACACATATATATTCAGTTCTTACACATATATATTCCATTCTTACGCATATATATTCCGTCCTTACACATATATATTCAGTTCTTACACATATATATTCCGTTCTTACGCATATATTTTCCGTTCTTACGCATATATATTCCGTTCTTACGCATATATATTCCGTTCTTACGCATATATTCAGTTCTTACGCATATATTCAGTTCTTACGCATATATATTCCGTTCTTACGCATATATATTCCGTTCTTACACATATATATTATTATATTTAGTTCGTGCACATATATATTCCGTTCTTACGCATATATATTCAGTTCTTAGGCATATATATTCCGTTCTTACGCATATATATTCCGTTCTTACACATATATATTTAGTTCTTACACATATATATTCAGTTCTTACACATATATATTCAGTTCTTACAAATATATATTCCGTTCTTACGCATATATAATCCGTTCTTACGCATATATATTCCGTTCTTACCCATATATATTCCGATCTTACGCATATATATTCAGTTATTCAGTTCTTACACATGTATATTCAGTTCTTACACATATATATTCAGTTCTTACACATATATATTCAGTTCTTACGCATAAATATTCCGTTCTTACGCATATATATTCCGTTCTTAGACATATATATTCAGTTCTTAGGGATATATATTCCGTTCTTACGCATATATATTTAGTTCTTACAGATATATATTCAGTTCTTACACTTATATATTCCGTTCTTACGCATATATTCAGTTCTTACGCATTTATTCAGTTCTTACGCATATATTCAGTTCTTACGCATATATATTCCGTTCTTACACATATATATTACATTTTTACGCATATATATTCCGTCCTTACACATATATATTCAGTCTTACACATATATATTCCGTTCTTACGCATATATATTCCGTTCTTACGCATATATATTCCGCTCTTACGCATATATATTCCATTCTTACTCATATATATTCAGTTCTTACACATATATATTCAGTTCTTACACATATATATTCAGTTCTAACACATATATATTCAGTTCTTACACATATATATTCTGTTCTTACAGATATATATTCCGTTCTTACACATATATATTCAGTTCTTACACATATATATTCCATTCTTACGCATATATATTCCGTCCTTACACATATATATTCAGTTCTTACACATATATATTCCGTTCTTACGCATATATTTTCCGTTCTTACGCATATATATTCCGTTCTTACGCATATATATTCCGTTCTTACGCATATATTCAGTTCTTACGCATATATTCAGTTCTTACGCATATATAATCCGTTCTTACGCATATATATTCCGTTCTTACACATATATACTTATATATTTAGTTCGTGCACATATATATTCCGTTCTTACGCATATATATTCAGTTCTTAGGCATATATATTCCGTTCTTACGCATATATATTCAGTTCTTACACATATATATTTAGTTCTTACACATATATATTCAGTTCTTACACATACATGTATATATTCCGTTCTTACAAATATATATTCCGTTCTTACGCATATAAAATCCGTTCTTACGCATATATATTCCGTTCTTACCCATATATATTCCGATCTTACGCATATATATTCAGTTATTCAGTTCTTACACATGTATATTCAGTTCTTACACATATATATTCAGTTCTTACAAATATATATTCAGTTCTTACGCATATATATTCCGTTCTTACGCATATATATTCCGTTCTTAGACATATATATTCAGTTCTTAGGGATATATATTCCGTTCTTACGCATATATATTCAGTTCTTACACATATATATTCAGTTCTTACACTTATATATTCAGTTCTTACGCATATATATTCCGTTCTTACGCATATATTCAGTTCTTACGCATATATTCAGTTCTTACGCATATATTCAGTTCTTACGCATATATATTCCGTTCTTACGCATATATATTTCGTTCTTACGCATATATATTCCGATCTTACGCATATATATTCAGTTCTTACACATATATATTCAGTTCTAACACATATATATTCAGTTCTTACACATATATATTCAGTTCTTACAGATATATATTCCGTTCTTACACATATATATTCAGTTCTTACACATATATATTCCATTCTTACTCATATATATTCCGTCCTTACACATATATATTCAGTTCTTACACATATATATTCCGTTCTTACGCATATATATTCCGTTCTTACGCATA